>CAUYQG010215108.1:0-22226 GCA_963574415.1 Tarsius wallacei | reverse complement strand
GCCACCACGCCTGACTAATTTTTTGATTTATTGTAGAGATGAGGTTTCACCAAGTTGCCCCCATTGTATGTTCTTGGCACCTTTGTTGAAAATCAAATGGCTGTAAATATGTAGGTTTATTTCTAGATTTTCTATCCTGTTCCACTGGTGGATGTGTCTGACTTAACGCCGCGACCATGCTGTTTTGATTATATTAACTTTATAACATATTTTGAAATCATGTAGGGTGATGTCATAGCTCTTTTTTCTTTTGCACAAAATGGCTTTGGCAATTTGGGGTCTTTTGTGTTTTCATCTAAATTTTAGGATTTTTTTTCTTTTTCTATAAAACCTGACATTAGAGCCAGGCTCGGTGGCTCAGCCTGTAATCCTGCGCTTTGGGAGGCTGAGATGAGTGGAGTGCCTGAGCCTGCGGGTTCATGACCCGCCTGGGCAGCTTGGCGAGACTTCATCTCTACAATAAATCAAAAATTAGCCAGGCGTGGTAGCGCGCGCCTGTAGTTCCGGCTACTTGGAAGGCTGAGGCGGAAGGATCGCCGGAGCCCAGCAGGTCGAGGCTGCGGTGGCTGGGAGCGGCCATTGCACTCCAGAGTGAGACTCCAACTCAAAAAAAAAGAACAAAAAGAAGTAAGACTGATTAAAATTATATTTACATTTCTTGAAGAATCTCTTAGAGATGTTCAGATTGATGGGCTTTAGGAGTCATTGCATAAATGCCATTTAAGATAGGAAGAGAGAAGAAATAAAGCCACAAAGAATTATAAAAGCAAGAAATGAGGAAATGAGTATATTGAATAGTTTATTAAATTATCTAAGTTCATACTGAATGATGATCATATTTATAGAAAGCACTTTCTCTTGATAAACTATTGGAATAGTGGTCAAGCAATGTGCTGTTTGTAGATCTCGGTAAGACCTAAGGAGCGAAGAAGGATATTCTCCGGCATTTCTTCTGGAAAGACGAGTCATTGGGATCTAGAGTGACCAGGAACCCCTGGAATTAGGAACAGAGCTGCTGCTGGAGACCGGGAGTCGGTGATGCTGAGGCTGCCCACACTCCGTGAGCCCACGCTCCACTCACAGAGAGAAGGCAGCGGAAGGGCCAGAAATGCCTCACCCCACCTGAGCGAGTCGACCTGTGGTCTCACGACTATAACACGAGTTTTCTAGGCGGGGACCAGCTCCGCATTGTTCCAGCATCTGCAGCAGGGTCCAGTCAGCAAACATCTGCTCCCCAACAGAAGAGCAAGTCCTGATCCCACATACATGGCAGGAATTCGACAAAAGCGGGAGGGGCAGGTGGAGGCACAAGTGAAGAATGGGGGAAGGAGAGGGACAGGGAAGGAGGAGGGAGGGGGGGAGGGGAGGGAGGGAGGGAGGGGTGGGTGGGCCTCTGCATGCCGGAATGGAGAGGGCGGCTGTGAGAGCAAGGCCCTTAATAGGCTCATCCAACGGCAACAGCAGTGAGCTCATCCACCAACCAAACGTTACACAGGCACAGGCACAACTTCCCTTAACTCCATGTTTAACCTTTCTCAGATTCATGCCCAGGGTAGAAGACTGTGTCTCACCCTAACCGGGCCATACCTGTGACTCCTTGCTCTCTTCCAATCCTTCAGCTGATGGCCAGGTTAGACGCTGTCTGCTTTGGGTTTCAGCTTCGCCCTCAGCTCCCACCTTAGAGGTTGCCCTTGACCGTCCAAGCTGCAGCCCTCAGGGAATTCTACCCCTCCCAGAGTGGTTAAGTAACTCACTGAGGCTGTCCACCTGATGAACAGAACAAGGGACATGCCACCATTCCAGGCAGCCTCCTAAACCCCACAGACGATGCCAGCATCCCTCATCCCTCAAGACCCTTGCAAAGATTCCCACCCTCATCCTCCTCCAGAGATGAGCACTCTCCTGACTATTACAGTAACCACTTCTTCACAGGATTTCACTTAAACATGCATGCCTAAGTATTATGGCCTAGTATTGCCTGTTCTTTAACTGTATATTAATGGAATCAAATAGCATGTATTCTTTTGAGTCAGAATGTTGAACAGTGTGTTTGTGAAACACATCCCAGGTGTGACATTTGTTTATGTCACTGTACATATTTCGTGATATGAATATTCAAAATTTGCACAGTCCTTCTGTTTCTGAGAATCCACGGTCTGAGCCATGAGGCCATGATTTTACACTCACTTGGGTGACTACACAGGCAGGCTAATGTGACCTCCAAGGCATGGCTTGAACAGTCAAACTGGGCCTTCAGCAACAAGAACTGAAAGACAGAGAGAAGGTCCTGGGAATGCTGAACACGGAGGAGGCCACGGGGAGTCAAGGAATGAGATGTGCTCCAGTTATGGGAGCGAAGCCTGGGAAGGATAGGCTGGCCAGGAGCAAGGACTACAGAACACACAGAACACAGGTAGATGCTGATGCTTGCACCTAGGACACCTGGTAACTACGGGGACAGAGCAGAATGCACAGAACACACAGGAGACAGACAGGGACTCTGATCCTCATCCTGGGACACCCGGCAACACGATGGCAAAACAGAATGCACAGCTAGCCTGTGTACACCACGGCCTAAGACTTTCTGTTTGAAGTATCTATAACCCATCTGACGCCTCTGACTGCTGCCTGTGCTTCTGACTTCAGAAGATGATACAATTATTTGCCTGGGACAAGTGAGCCTTAAAGAACAGCCAAGAACTTGACAGCCAGAACCAAAATCTGTGGCTTCTGTGGCACACTGCAATTGCAGTTATGTGAGCCACTTGGCCTTCCCAGAGCATCACACAGAGTGATTACATGTGGCCAAGAACTAAGCGGGGCCCAGGCAGTGGGGCTGGCTGATGTGGTGCTAAGTGATACTCATGGACTCTTAAGCAGATCCATTTTTTAGGCTCAGCCCATGAACACTCAAGATTGTGCCCCAGCAACAAAGCAGGTTTCCCCTTGAAACACATCTTTTACTGCACCCGTTTGATCACAGGGCTTTTCCATTCCTGCGTAACAGAGTAGTTGACAAGAGTTTTCTTTGGGAGCCTAGGGAAAGATGCTCACACAGTCTTATACTGAATATTCCATTTTTAGAGCCAGTGCCTTTTCTTTGAGATGCACAGAGAAGTGAAAAGTGAATCTTTTGGGGGAAACATGAGTCTCACAGTGTCAAGTCCCCTTGTGCCTGACACTGTGTGGAGCACGGCTGCCTCACCCCATCCGCCCCTCCCTTACCGGGGGTCTTCTTTTGGCTGAAAGTTCGGCCCATAATTTAGCAAAGTAGTTTCTGTTGGTGGGCTGCAGGGAGTCGCCTGTATTCAAAAACGTCCTAGGATGCTCTTTAGACTCCAGGTGGGGTGTCTTAACATCTGGGAGGAAAAAAGAAAAGGTTGAAAAAATGATGGGGTTAGGGCAAGTTCTGAAGTGACACAAATGCCTGGTACTTTTATTTACCCAAACACAACCAGCTGTGTAAAGTCTGTGTATTTCTTTTTTTCTTTTTTTTTTTTTTGAGTTGGAGTCTCACTCTGTTGCCCAGGCTAGAGTGCCATGGTACACCCACGGTTACCCCAGCATCAACCTGCTGGGCTCTGGCAATTCTTCTGCCTCAGCCTTCCAAGCAGCTGGAACTACAGGTGTGTATGACCATGCCCGGCTAATTTTTTGTTTATTGTAAAGACAAGGTCTCGCCAAGTTGTCTGGTCTGGTCTCGAACCTGTGGGCTCAGGCAATCCACTCACCTTGGCCTCCCAAAGTGCTAGGATTACAGGCTGAGCCACTGAGCCTGGCCAAGTCTGTGTATTTCAACTTGAAAGTAAAATAAATAAAAACATATCTTAGAATAAAGTCAGCCCATAACACCTAGTAGACATATCCTGTGGAGTATACCGAGTACTCGATCAATAGGCTTAAAATGGAATTAAAAGTAGTAAAACATGTCAAAAACAATCACTCTAGATACTTCATTTAAAAGTCACCATTATAATTACTTTCCATGTGATGAACTCTTCTAAAAGGCTAAAAGGAAAATTAAATATGCAGTAGTAGAAAGGAACTTTGGAATAGAATGGAATGGATGAGGGCGTCACTTTAACAGAATTCAACATATGTAATGTCTGCTATTTCCTGTAAGATGGGGGAATGTTCAGAGACCTCAACTCTAAGAACACCGTGCAAATCTTCATCACTGCTCTTCCACAGAGGCCCGTGTGTGAGAGTCTTGGGAGGCACAGGAACATCAGCCCTCTAGTTACAGCACTGAAGTACACAATCTCCCTGTGGAGCTATGGTCAGTAGGACCAATGGCAGATGTGGAAAGCTACCCCCAACCAGAGACAGAAGAAATTAATGTACAACAGACATTCGTTTTATTTTTAATACATAGTAAGGTTGAAACCAAGAGAGCAGGCTTCCCAGGCACCACGAGGAAAGTGGAGACTTGTGTCGGGAGAGGGGGATTGATGTAAGAGGTCAGAGGGCACCAGACCCAGGCGTGAACCCCAGCCGAGGCAGAAGCTGCAGTCCCTGGGCACTCAGTACACGAGATCTGAGCTCTCTGACAAGGCGAGAAGTTGGAAGGGGTGCCTGGAAATCCTAGCCCACACACCTAGGGACTTTGCCTGGCACAGGAGCTCGCCTAGATGAAGGGTAAAACACCTGGGGGTAATCAGACCCCTACTTCTGGGTCATGTGCTGGCATGGAATCTGAACATGAATGCCCACCAGATTGTGTGGCAATCCCGAAACAGTAACAGGGTAAGAGTTGTGGCAGATGAGTGTTCGTATTGAATCACGGTTGGGAAGTCAAGCTCACACTCCACCACCCGTCATAGGAGAGAGGGAGGCTCGACAGACACAGCAGATGGGCCAGGAATGTGTCCAGGGATCCCAGTCGCAGAGCGGTCTGCCAAGAAACAAGCAAGGGGGGGGGTCTCCATGATAAAAACGTCATGCAACCCTATGGACTGAGTACCTGCCTTGGTCAGTGGGGCCTTAGCAGCAAATAAAAAGCTCTTGACCTGTGGGGATTATACCCTAGTGCTGGAGACAGCACATTAAATAATGTCAGTTCATTGTAAGTATGATGGAGACACACGAAGCCAGAGAAGGGGACCGTATGAGAGATGGCGCAGTGGTCAGAGAAGTCCTCTCTCAGGCGGTGACATCAGAACAGATATCTAAAGACATGGGGAAGAAAAGCCTTTAGATGGGCAAGCGCCACAGGCAGAGGGCAGCTTGGAGAGGAGCTGGAGCATGCCGATAAACTGCATCACGGTGAAGAATCCGGGTGGCTGGAGCAGAAAGAGATGGAGGGGTGGGTCCTGTGCTCATGTAAAAAAAAAAAATCCTTGTTCTGTTGATGAGACTATAAGAACAGAACGTTATGGAAAAGACCAGAAGAGTTGGAACAGATTTAGATATGACAAAAATAAAATAAATTGAAACTATATTCATTGGAATAATTTCCACAGAAAATCTTATATAGTAGATAAAAGCTTATTCAAAATGCAGTTTTTGTGTCAGGGTTTCTTTTTCTAGTTATGGGAGACAACAGCCATCTATATTGTGGTGTAAACAAGTCAAGTGCAATCTGATGATACAATGCAGCTGTAATTCCAAACATTTAATGTCTTTTTTTTTTTTTTTTGTGTTGGAGTCTCACTCTGTTGCCCAGACTCCTCGACCTGCTGGGCTCCGGCAATCCTTCCGCCTCAGCCTTCCAAGTAGCTGGAACTAGAGGTGCGCGCTACCACGCCCAGCTAATTTTTTATTTATTGTGGAGATGAGGTTTCACCAAGTTGCCCAGGCGGGTCTCGAACCCGCGGGCTCAGGCAATCCACCTCAGCCTCCCAAAGCGCAGGATTACAGGCTGAGCCACCGAGCCCGGCGGACAAATAGTCATTTTTAATTTTTTCTGCTTGTGCCCCATATGGTCCCAATGACCTTCAGTCTAGGCCTCTAGAAAATGGACCATAGTTTGGCAAAACTTTTCTGTAAAGAACTAAATAGTAAATATTTGGGATGGCTGGTTAACCTCTGTTGTAACTACTCAATTCAGCTATAGTACCTTGAAAGCAGCCATAGACAATAGGCAAACAATTAGGCAAGGCTGTCTTTCAATAGTAATTTATTTAAGAAACCAGCAGGCAGCTGGATTTGGTGTAAGTTCCAACTTGTTTTAATGCCCAGAAAGGTTAAGTGACTTATCCAAGATCACACAGAATGGGGGTTGTAACCCAGGAAGCTGGTCTGCAGGTTGAGTCTCAAATCATACATACTTCTCACCAAAGCACCCTTAATGTGAATCAGGGGAGCTCAGAGCTGGGAAAGTGTACTTTCTTCTCTTCCTTTGCACAAGAACATCTAGAGGGTCATATGGCATGCCTTTTCTATAGCTACAACTCATTGCCACCAAACTCCTAACCGATTCCCATGCCTGTCCAGATACTGGTAGCAGCTGGCCTTCCGGCCCTGGACAATAGACCCGACCCCCATTTCCCAACTTCTTGAGCTCCCCATGAGCATGGGGTAGAATGGTAGAGGAAGAGAGCCCAAGGTTTAAATTCCAGCTTAGCCATTTATAGCTCTGTTGCTTTGGTAAGTCCCTCAAGCTCTCTGAGTTTTGATTTCCTCATCTATGTGATGGGGAGAGTCACAGCTATATTTTAGGATTCAATCCCAGAAGGCATAGAATTTGCAAAAAATGCTGCTCAAAGGACAGTGGCTTGAGTGTCTCCAATACGTGGCTTCAACTCCAGCTGAGGCCCAAATTGTTCATTTGCAAAACAGAAACAGTAAAATAGTGCCCACGGTATAGGGTTGGGCGATTAGAGACGACGACGGTGACAGCAATTAATAAAAGGTCCCTGTACATAATTGGCACACAATATAATATCATAATTAATAAAGAGCCGAGCGTGGGGTTTTGCACATAATGATAGATTGTATTATGTTTATTATTAACATATAAGTGTCTAATCATATTTGGCATATAGTAGAACCTTACTGAAGATGATGTATTGCTATAAATTGAGTTATCATATAATTATATATTAATGATAATTGAAGTGCCCAGAATAGTACTGGGCACATGTTGGGCACCCCACAGATAGCAGGTAGTTGTGACAATGGTGGTAATGGTGGCACAACGCTATGCATGGCAGGCATTGCCTGAGTGGACCATATGTCCCCCTGCCACTCACCCCCTGCCCAGCCTCCTCTGGGCACAGGACTCATCTTCTGCTCTGAATCCCCAGTTCCCGCCTGGCCCCCGGGTTACCACCCAGGTCCATCGGGGGCTTGTCTCTCTGGAGACTGCTCTTTTATTGTCTTTGTCTTTGCCACTGTGACAGGAAGCAGGAGCTGGGCCTTGGAGTCCCCAGGTCCAGGTAGGGTATTCAGATGAAGATTAGTGGGTGTCCCTCTTCCCTACTGCGCTGCCTCCTGTGTTGTTGGCAAAGGTGTCATTAAGGCCTCATGGCCTGAGCAGCGCAGGGCCTGAGACACCAGGGCTGCTGGTCACCAATGCCTGAAGCAATTTGCACCTCTGGACACCCAGCTGCTAATTCCCCTTCACGACCTGACAATTTCCACTGCAACTCTGTCCCCATCATGTCAGCTAGCCTGGCCCCTCACTTGGTGCCCACTCCTAAAAAGGAGGCGGTCGTGTACCAGGCTCCTATCCTGAAATAACAACATGTGGCCTCTCCCTGTTTCTCTTATACCTCATCTATCCATGTCCTTTCAGCCCTGGGGCCTCCCTGCCAGAAAATGGGGCCACAGGTGTGTTGCAGAGAGACACAGAAAACAGAGGAAGATCTTAGAGATGACACACCTGGCCTTGGAGCCGCACAGACCCCAGCTCCACTTTCTTAGTGAGTTTATGCCTTCGAGTCTTACTTTCCTCATCTGTAAAATGGGCGGGGATGGAAGGCATTTCTTTCTACTATTTCACTTTATGAGGTGCTCTGAGGTCATCTGTGTAAAGCTCTTAGCACAGAGCCCGGCACGTGGCCAGTGCTCAATTAATGTCAGCGTTCCCTGTTTTGGAGGACCGGATAATTCAGGCTTTCATTTACCTTTTCACTTGATGCCTGCATGCTTTGCAGCTGGGGGAAGAGCTAAATTTGCCATAGCCCCCACAGAAAGTCAGCCTGGGGTTTTGGAAAGGACAGCGGTTTTGTGATCAGACAGACCAGGGATCAGGCTGTCTGGTTCTCTTGCATCATCTGTAAAATGGGAGACAGCAAAGGGGTCTGGGGAGGGAATCATCTGAACCCAGTTAGCTGGTTTTAAAGAAGAAGTAACATATTCCAGAATCATAGTTCCCTGTCTGGCCCAACGTGGGTGTTCAATGGATATTATGTCTCTTAAAGAGAAAGGGAGGCTGTGGCAGAGAAAAGTTAAGGAAATGGCGAATTCTCACACAGCTGGTGAGCAGTGCAGCTCAGACTCTGATTCAGGCAGTCTGACCTCATGTACCTTGCCACTATGCTTGGTAAGGTGGGTCGAATGGTGGCTGCCCCTAACAAATAACTTCATTGCCAAATCCCTGCAACTTGTGGTGAACGTGCATTTCACGCACTTGGGCAGTCACACATTTGGGTCAATAAAAAGTTCATAATTGTCGACCATTTTATCATTAGAAAAACCATCCACAGACAGAATTAAACATAAGAATGGGTCTATGTATAGGACTGGACTGTTTCTGATAATTAAACTGAAAGTAATTTTTAACATTTATGTATTTCTAAAGGTTGTTTAAAATCAGATGGATGCTTTAAAACGTTTATTTCAAGGTTTCAATAAATAAAAAGTCAAATAAAGCAAAATAGTAGAGAGAAATAAAATCTGTGGATTTGGAAGCTAGAAAAGCTCCAGTGACGAAGAAGTCTAGAAAGTTCAAAGTAGCCGATCCTTCCATCCCCTTAAGGAAATAGCAAAGTTAAGGCGTTCAGACCAGTTCTGGCTTAGCTAACCTGAAACACACACATTTGCACAGATGTGTGCCTACATTTTTATAAACTCCCTGACAGCAGGGGTTGGGTCTGTTTTTATCGAACAATGTCCATTACACTGCAGATGAGGCCTTTATTAAACATTTGTTGAATGAATGGAACATCCTTCGACTGCTAGCATGCGATTACGCAGACAGGTGATGCCTCTCCTTTCGCGGCACCCAAGATGTGGGTCACCATGGTGAACATTCAGGCGATTGATGACTTCCCTTCCATTTCTCTGCTTTAGGAAGCACTTGCCTCTCATTTACCATGGAATGGTGGGATGGGGTGGGAGTCCCAACTTCTTCAATCACACAGGCGGCTGATACAATAATGTGACCATCGAGCCCCTCCCCTGCCACAGCCCCTCACTGCCTGGCCGCCCCAGCTGCAGAATGCAAACATCTGCCAGCACCATTAAGGCATTTCTATACAGCGCCAACCAAGGCCTGACCCTGTGACCATTTCCACCATTAGATTTGATTGACCTCAGCAGCAGGGCTGAAAGGCCGGAGTATTAATTCACAGAACCACAAGCTCAATTTGAGATTTAATTTGAGATAACGAAGGGCTACTGAAAGTGTATTCAAACTTCTAAGCATGCAATAAAAGGCCTTTCCCTGTTTTCCAAGTTGAATATGAATCCAGTATTTCTTTAACAGATTTATTCACAAATTTACAAACAACATGAAGGTCTCTTTTTCCAATTCCTTTTTATTTTGGCTTAATCAAGCCCCTTGATGATATTTCTTCTTAGGAACCTTTTTTTCCCCCTTCTCTCCTAATTTACAAATGGCAGCCCTTTAGGGATTACCTTTCAATGTGATTACATTCTTGAAGAGAAAACAGGCTTCCCGAGGAGGAATCTCCCCCTACATTTGTTCCCTTGCATTCCAACCTAAATATGTTAAGCGTCTGTTTGTTCAACAATGAAAGTGTTGCAATAAAAAGCTTTAGTCCTGTAATGTAAGAACAACCCCTTTACAAGAAAAGGTGATGGAAAGTTCAAAACAATATGCCACCATTAGGAACATGGTGCCTCTTGGTTCTGGTGAATGTTTAGACTCTGAAGATTTTATTTATAACACATTGAAAATTCTAGTTAGAGATGGGAAGTTAGTGGGTTCAAGTAGATTTTGAGACACTAAAGAGTTTACTTTAGAATTTAAAATTCCAGTTGGAGATGGAAATGGTTTGCTTTGGACTCAAAAGCCTGAATCTGTGAAGGCCTGGCACTCTTCTGAGTACCTTGCATTTTCTCAAAGACTCAGTTCACCCTTAGAAACAGACACTTGGGTTTAAAGCTCAGTGAGCAACTTACTTCCTGGAGTCTCTCCTCATCTGTAAAATGTCACACAACTTGGTGTGTCCTGAAGATGACTTTAAAAGCTATACACATATAGACATGTGGGTATAAAAATACCACAAGTCACCTACGCTTGACCCTGGGACACTGTTGGGAATGGGTAGACTTCCTAGGAACCGCACTGCAAACACTCTGGTCACTGTGAAGATTATACAACGGGCAAAGGCCAGGACCACATCATTTCACAATCTTGCAACTCATCTCCTTTATTTGTCGTTGGGTTTTCAAAATGAGAAGCCATGGGAGAACAGGAAGGAGGAGGATAAACCAGAGGCCAGGCGCAGCTGTCGGGGGAGGCTGGCTTCTAACCCACCCTCCAACATTACTAGCTGTGCAACCTGGGGAAGTCTGTGCCTTAGTTTACTCTTTTGTCATTCTTCTGCATACCGAGTAGAGATGATATTGAACACAGGGGGAGGGACACATGGGTGGATGTGAAACCACAATTCCCAACACATAGAAGGCAAATAAAAGAAAGGTCAAGAGAAAATGCCCACAAACATTTAAGGCAGCGTAGTGAGTTAAACAGTGTCCCACTGAATGTATGTTAACCCAGTACCACAGAAAGAATGTGAATTAATTTGGAAATATAGTCTTTGCAGATGTAACTAAGGATTGAGATGAGATTATACTGGGTTAAGGAGGGTCTGAAGAGACTGAATGAACACACATACACAGAGAAGAAGGTGACATGAAAGAGGCTGGAGTGTTGTCACTACAAGCCAAGGGACACCAAGGATTGCCAGAAACCACCAGAAGCCAGGTGAGGCATGGCACCGCTGCTCCCTCAGAGCCTCCAGAAGGAACCAACCCTGCCAACACCTTGATTTGGGACCTCTAGTTTCCAGAACTGTGAAAGAATAAATGCCTGTTGTTTAAAGCCACTCGGGTTGTGGTAATTTATATGAAAGGCCTAGGGAACACATATAGGTGGTATGGCTGGTATTACAACACAAGGCACTTGCCTAAGGAAAGGCCCAGTATTTTTACTTTCACTGAGGCTCTCAGTGTATCTCAGAGAGGCATACTAATCCCAAGTCTGTCCCATAGATCCCAAGAAAAACTTTCTGGATTTTCCTAGCAGTCAGTGACCAACTCTATTCATAGGAATGAGGATGAGTAGAATTTCTCAGCTCATCAGTATGGAAGGTTTTTGTTTTTAAGGATGGGAAAGTGATTTAGTAACTAAGGTGCCCCCAAATAGTAGGTCTTAGTTGACTCCACCATATTGATGGCACTACTTCCATCATTCTAGCACATGCAAAGTCTTCAGGGTCTCATGTTGGAAGGAACATTCCTATACTACAAATTTGGTTCTTTGGCATCAAAACAGAGGGGCAGCCATTACTGTTCTAGCTTTGTGACAACACCCAGACATAAATGGCTGGGGGCTTCTGCTATGCCTCAGGCAAGCAGGGACTGGGTCACTGCAACCTGAGAGCCTACTACAGGAGTGCCAGGCCCACGAAAGCTGCTCAGAGTTGTCAAAGGAATCATAAAGAATACAGCTTTAAAAAAAGGTAAATAGTAAGAAAAAACTTACATTATTTTATCTCATCTACTTTGTCACATTATCATCCCCATTTGACAGGTGTTTATATCAAACTAAGAGTTAAATAAATAAATAATGCCCCATCTAGGAAGCAGCAGACCCAGGGTTGAATTCCAGTCTCACTGAACAAGGGTTGAGTACAAGTCTCACTGATGCCAAGGCCTGAACTCTGAATCCTCATCAGCGATGCCTCCAAGCTTTCGTTTATGATGCAAATGCTGGGGGTTTGTGGCCCTCGACCACCATGTTGGGGGGCTCACTGGAGACCTTTAATGACAGAATTAAATGGCATCTGATTCGATTGCTCATTACAACAACTTTGTCTGCTGAGCTTGACTCATTTCACCTAGGACTAATGAGACTAAGAAGATACAAAAGAAGTGAGTTGAACTGCAGAGGCCAACTGACTGGGAGGGAGGGAGAAAGAAGAGAGAATGCTTTGTTGTGGAATGAACAGCTGAGCGCTATGGGCCAGTCTAGTGTCAAGTGCTTCACCAATATGATTTTCTTTAATTTTCTCAACAACCCTCCATTCTAAAGCTAAGTACACTGAGGATTAGAGAGATTAAGTGACTTACCCTGGAACATTCAACTCAGAAATCAGGATGCAAGTCCAGGTTTCTCGACTCTTCTCTTAAGCCATACACTTAACCTCCACTTTATATTCCCTCTCGCGGTACTGATGAATTTCTGCCAATAGTCTCACCCATACTTAAAGGCAACCTTTGGAGTTAAGTGTGACTGGCTCCATTTCAGGGAAGAAGAAACTAAGGTCCTAAATAGTTAACGCCTTGACTGGAAAGCTAGATTTATGGTAGAGACAACACTTGAACCCAGTCCTGCCTTGTTCTGGGGATTTCTATTGTACTTCGAAGCCCAGATCAGCAAGGGCTACGGAACAGCTCATACTAACCCTAATCCAAAGAGGAAGGCTTCGTGTCTTAGAGAAGGTGATGGTGTGAGAGAGATGGGGCAGGAGCTGGAAGAACATGTCTATATTGGAAAGCAGATGGACTCTGGTGTGTAGCCCACGTCTCCCTTCCAGCTAGCAGCCCCTCCAGGGGGTGTCTGAACTGTAATGCCCAAGGTCATACCCTTCCTGGTACAGTCCACCCAATCACTACTCAAGGCAGGACTATAAGGTCTGGTTATATATGCCCAGTGGGAATTATCTCTGATGGGTCTTTTTATTCCAAAGCTCCCCAGGGGGCTGGCTGAGACCCTTGATGGGCTGCACCTCAGCTCAACTTCTCCCTCCGCCCACTCTATTTTCATTCCATTCCCTTCCATAGGTGTTAACTCCACAGCACACCCTATAAAACATTCTGCATGATAAACTTCCCCTCAGAGTCAAGTTCCTGGAAAGCCCAACGAAAAGGGTTCTCATTTCTAAACATAATTATCTATGATGATAAGATGGCCTGGCCTTATCAGAAAGCTTTTCACTGGGGTGAACTGACTACCTCAAAACCCTTTTCATCCAAGACAGGGTGAGAAGAGGCACACCCCAGAGGAAGAGAAAAGGTTGAGACCCAAACAGGTCCTGGGAGTTTTCAGAGGAAGCCGGAAGAAGACATGGCTGGTTTGCCTACACACCAAAGATGTATCCCCAATGCCCAGGAGTGCGGGACTTAACAGGGGCTAAACTTAAACTACTTGTTGACATAATTAGTGCTGGCTCCAAGCAAGAGGTTTTGTTGCCAACTTGGCGTGGGTTTGTGAGTTTTGACTGGCAAATTTGAAGCAAAGTTCAGCCAAGTTCTATATCTATTTTGTAGTGTGCCTTATGCACATCTAAAGAAGCCAGCTCTTCCGATAGATTTTCAGTTTTATAGTTGTTGGTAGCTGACGATATTAGCTCTTTAAGTAGACAAATGCTCCTGGCAGGCCATCCTGCACGAGGAATAGGAGAAATGCCTTTAGGTTCCTTCGAAAATTAATGTAATAAGATGCATTAATCAGAATTCTATCAAGTCTACACACTTGGCCTGGGCTTAAGAGGCAATACTTTGAAATTGCAGTTGGCTAAGCTTCCCTATTCTTTGTGAATCGGAGTCAGAGTTGAAAAAAAAAAATGGAACAGAGCTAATGTTTAAAAAAAACTGGCAACAGGAAAAAGGTTTAAGCAACTTTAAATTCCTTAGCTCCACCAGGGGCTGTGGAGGGTTACAGAACGTTCGACCTTTGTGTTTTCACCAACTAACTTCAGATTGTGGGATCAAAAAGAGTTGGTCTGACCCCAAACCAACTTAGGACAGGTTTGGGCAATGGCTGAAGCCCAAGATATTTACTTGTTTGTTTCTGTCTAATAATAACTTACTTGAGGACTTGCAATGGAATCTTGGCTATTTCTTGCCTTCAGATGTTTGTAACCAGGTGACGAGAAATTTTGGAAGTTAAAATAGATTACACAGATGACGATTTGGCACTGCATGACTTCTGACTTGAAGATTATCTTCTCAAGAAACCAAAAGATACGGAGCCACGAAATCAGAGCCAGCCCCAGTTTCCTCACAGTGATTGTTCATTTTTAGATGACACTATACATTTTAAAGTGACATAAAAATGCCCTGAACATTGTACTACAATTTGGTCGTGCTTTTAGTGTGACATGGCTACATCTGTATTTACTATTATAACTCAGTACCCAAGAGATGAATATTTTTAAAGACAAAGGGCTGGGCTTTTGTGGAAACATTTTTCCCCCTTGTATCAAAAAAAAAAAAAAAAAAGTGGCTCCTTCTTGTCTGGTAGACTTCAGTAATTGGCAGGATTTTGAGTAAGCTCTTTTAAAAGCCCTCCGTTTCTATTTTCACATTAAACACACTTGCAATATCTATTAAAAGCACAAATACTGAAGAGCACACCAAGACTATCAATGAGCTTACATCTGGAGCCCTCGATATATCAGGAAAAATGAAGTGAGCATTCATAGACTTTGATTTCTTGGGAACGCAAATGTTGGAAGAGAAAAGGGTGTCCTCTTTCCCTTGTCTCCTGGACCTGGCCAGTGTCCCAAATTTCATATCAAGTCGATATCTGAGGGTTTCACAGAAGGGGTCAAGTTTGGGATTTGGTTAAAACAACAAATACTGGATTCTGCCTTTGTTTTGAGGAGTATTTATTTATATGAAAGCATGGGGGATTCCATACCGGAAAAGCAGAACAGAAGTATGGGTGTTTCTGTCATGTTCTGCCTGGGACCCCTTGGCCTTATGGTTCTAGGGTGATTGAGCAATAACCCAGGAAGGACACACAAGGTCAACCCAGGGGACTTGGAAACATCTGGGAGAGAGCAGGGCCAGTGAGTGGGTTGAGGAGAGAACCTCTGGGCCCTGAAGACATCTTGGGAGTCATTCTCAAGGTTACATTTGGGCTGATGGAGCCAGATGTATGAGCGTGAACTTGTAGGCAGCCAAGCAACAAGAAGAGGGTCATTGAAACCCTGGCAGAGAGGTCTGTGTGCAACTGCCCTTGGCCTCAGACAGATACATTACACTTCCAAAGCTTTTTTGCTTCTTTCCAAATTTCCTTAAGAGAACAGGAAGGGAAGGGAGGACTGAAACCCAGGGGAAGAAAAAGGAGCCATAACTCAGCTGAAATCTCCTTCCAGAGACTCCCCCTGCCCCCAGAAATGTGTACTTTGGATGAAAGTTTATGCAGACACTTGGGCAAAGAGGTGTCCTGATCTGAGATTTCAAACTGTATCCCTTGGTCAGGATCCTGGCAAAAGGCAGATGGTCCATTCAAGATGGGTAACGTGAGCGGCGTTTCATTAAGATACCATTTGCAAAGGTTGGTGCAGGGTTTAAGAAAAGGCCAGGTTTTGGGCAGTGTCTTGAGGTTAGTAACAGCAGGAACGGATCCTGCCCTTGCCAGCCGAACGGAGGGAAACTTCTCCAGGGAGTCAGCCTGGGGATTAAATAGCCCAGTCTTGCAAAGTTCCTGTTGGTGTCCACCATTGCTAAATCCAACCTGAGGAAGAACCCATTGTGGTCACCCTCCTGGGGCTGGTGGGAGACATCTGGAGGGACAAAGGCACTGGGTGCACAGAACATACTCTAGGGAGTCGAAGGAGACTTTTACAAGAGCAAATTAGAGGTCTAATAGGAAAGACACTGCCCACACTTCTCCAACTTTAACCAGAAGACCTTGGCAGGAATGTTTTCTATATTGGCATGTCATGCTAAGCGTTATTTGAAGGCAGCACTTTTTTCGCATAAGATCTAATTTGGAAACCCCTAGTCTGGATGATCCTTTTAGTCTCTCTCAGATCTAAGGTGCACAATTCCATGGAAATAACAGGATATAATTCACAGAGGGCATATCTTGAAAACACGTATGTTAGCAAAGAGCATGGGGGGACTTTGTATCCAAGTCATCACTGAGACCGCTTTAGTTTTATATTACATAAGTGAAAAGTCAACATTTTAAAGTAGAGGTTCATTTAAATTTTTTTTTCCAAAAAAGGCTACTTCTTAGTAGTTTTATTAGACAGCAGGGTATAGGGGATCTAAGGATTAAAGAAACATATATTTTTTTGAACACAGCTCCTTTGAATGAACATGGAAAAATGCATTTCTCCCCAAGTTTTTTAGGGAAAGGGAGACATCGCATCAGGAAGATAAAAAGGAAGAAGAGGGACAGGGGAAATAAAATTTTTTCCAGAAAGTTGAAAAATTATTGCCTTAAGGTGGAGACACATTTTTGCCAAAATCCTCCAGGAGAAAAAATTAGAATGGCTTCCCAGGAACTGATTCCACTTGCTAGCAGAGGGAGGGTCTGGCCAGGTTCTGTAACCACCTGTGATGACACACTGTCCTGCACTGAAAACTTGAGCCACAGGCCTGTGTGCCTGGACAGTGTTATTAAGTGCAGATATTCAGGCAAGAAAAGAAAAAGGGAAACTCATAAAAGAAACAGCAGGTGCCTTAAACCAAGGGAGATGGAGAATTACCCACAGAATTGGGGGGTGGGGAGGCAAGCCTCAGGAAGGTTAGAACTGGGGCCTCTCTGCATTTTCTAATATAGATTAATGGCTTGCTCAGGCAAGCAGCTACAAACTTGCTAAATGTGCTGACCGCCTGAAATTAGCAAAGGTGGTGACTATGGAAGGGAGAAAAAAATAAAATGAGCCAAATCTGAATGTGCCTCACTCATCCTGGCCTGACATATGACAAACAAAATTAACGGCGACAAAGAGAAAGCAACAAGTATTAGGCAGTAGAAAACAAACACCGAATGAATATGATTGATCTCAAAGGAGGCCTTTTGTTTTTGTAGATAAGACCTTGGAATCACAAAGGATACTTGATGAACACGCACACTGGCGCTCACACACACACACACACACACACACGCACACACATGCCTCCACACACATTCCTGCTCACATGAGCATACATCAAAGCCAGAGCACCGCAGAATTAGATGGGCATAATTATATCTCTTTCTAACCAGGACAAAATGTGTGTCCCCAGAAATTAGAATGGATTATCTCGGACTCTGGCAAAACTCAGCTGAGGTATCACACTCCGTTCTGGTCACCACCTTATAAAAATGTTATTAATCTAACACTTGAAAGGTATTAAGAAAAGCACGAAAGCTGATTCTCAGACTTAAAAGTCTGAGTGTTTTTTAAAGGGCTGTATATTTATAGCTTAGGAGGGAAGAAAAAGGAAAGGAAACTAAAGGGAAAAAAATCAAATGAAAAGTATTTAGGGCCTAAAAAAGCAACAACAACAACAACAAAAATCAGAAGCAATATTAAAGGTATGTTTGAGCTGCTGAATATTTTTTTCCTAAAAGACTATCAACTAATTATAGAAAAAAATGTGTATACAACTTTAAGAAAAAAAAAACAACCCCAAAACATCATAAGTATCTCAGTATTTTCCTATAAGTAGACAGAAATCAGAAATTATCAAGGTTTACCAACTAAGGTAGATTCCCTAATTGTGTTTCCCCAAAGATTCATAACAATTCTTACATTTGATTTTATTTTTCTATTTTTATGATAAATTCAATAGTGAGTCAAAAAATGTTTAAATAGATGTATTTAAGAAAATTCATGTGTAATGACAGTGTTTTCCCCTACCTTGTTTTCTTTTAAAATTTTTAAAATTTATAGCATATACATGGGACCTTTAGTTCATTCCAAGACTTGTTAATTAGTGCTGATTCTGAATTAGGGCCTTTGGATAGATTTTTTTTTTTTAAATAGATTTTTTTCAAGATGTTTGAGATTACACGAGAACATGAGACCTACTGTGCTAAATCTGTGTCAACTTGAAGGTCTCATAACCCAGTGGCAGCAAGAGATAGCCTGTGGCTGGGTGCTGATGTCCTTTGTAATGTCCACCCTCACAAAATGGGGTGTTATCATAAATATGCCCCAATTCCTTTGGATGTCATTTTGCCTCCTATGAAAATTGGCAGATGCACTGCCAAATTAGGACACCCAGCTCCTTTATACATTGCATTGGCACCTACTATATGCTGGGCCCCATGCTGGTGGGGGACCTTGGGGTTCAAAAGAGGATGAGACCCTGTCCCTTTCACAAAGACCTTACTATGTGATAGGATAAACAATGAGGAGGGCAATAAACACAGCTTTCATGGTGTTATAACAGCTACCATTTATCGAGTAATTACTACATGTAGGTACTATTAAAAAAAATTTATTCCTCAAAACAACCCCAACAGTTGAGTCTTATTATTCCCACGAGACAGAGGAGCAGACAGAGGCTTACCAAGCGTAAGTAACGTGACTGAGTGTCATGAAAAGAGTATCTGTTTCCCCACTCCTCGTTTATATGTTGAAGTCCTGGTCCCCAGGGTGATGGTATTTGGATATGGGACCTTGGGAAGGCAATTAGGTTTAGATGAGGTCATGAGGATGTGCCCTTATAAGAAAGGGACGGGAACCAGAGCTTTCTCTTGCTCTATCGGATGAGGACACAGCAAGAAGGTGGCTGTTTACAAGCCAGGAAGAAAGCTATCACCAAGAAACAATTCTGCCAGGACCTTGAACTTGGACTCCCAGATTCCAGAACTGTGAGGATACTGTCTGTTGGTTAAGCCCTCCAGTCTATGGTTTTTTTGTTACAGCAGCCTGAGCTGACTAAGACACCAAGATTACACAAAGTGTAGAGCTAAGATTCAAATCCAAGCCTGATTCAACCCCATTAGATAATACTAAGAATGCAGGGTGTATATTAAGTGTATTTGGAGCAAGTGGCTTTTCTGATTGGCTGAGACATCACCCATTCCTATTAGTTGGTGCCCACAAGTTCAACTGTTAAAAAAGCTGATTGTCACTCCTGCAGAGAGGCCTGAGGAAGACAGCCATGCTTCTAACCCATCCTTGGATGATAAGGTACCCAAATAAGAGGCAAGTCAACCAGTGAGCAAAACTGAGCCCAGGCAAAGGGAACTGCCTGAGCAAAGCCATGGCAGGAATGAAAAGCAGGATATATACATTAGGTACCAATAATCAGTTCTGATCAATTGCGGTTCCATGCACAAGTGGGTGGGAGGGTGAAGGAGGTGAGAAGGTGAGGTTCAAGAGCAGAAGCTCTGTGTACCAAGTTGAAGCACCTGAACAGTAGCTTGTAGGGCATCCAGGAACTGAAAGATACTCAATACAGCTATGCACTGCATAGAGTTTCCCTCACGTCAGTCAATATTGATCAAGCACACTAAGGGCTCTACAGAGATTATAAAAATGAGCAAAAGGTTTACAGTCTAACTGGAATGCTGGTAACTACAAAACTTAGAAAAATGGGTACAAGCACATACATGTCAACCTTAGGACATGTGAAAACCTGTAAAAGTCTCAGAGATGTCTGAACGCCATATAAATCAAATTTACTGATGCTCTGTTGGGAGGGCATAGAAGATAAGTGGACCAGAGCACCCACCCTACCCAGCAGTCTTAGGCTGCTGTAACAATGTATAACTCCTGACTCAAACAAGATGGCAAGAATCTCTCACTGGACTCCTGCTCCTGGAGTACCTAGACATCGTTTTTTATATCGCCCTCGCTTTTTCAATGCTTATCTCCTGTGTTACTCTGGGGGCTGGAGAGAAAGGAGATTTGCTACATGGAATTCCATCTAATGGCCAATGTCCCTGGAAAGGAGTTGGTGTTTGCTCTCTTGTCTATACCTTCCCAAGGGGGGCTGACCTGAATGGGCTTCATCAATGGGTTCTCTTGGCCTCTGGCTTCCATTTGGGTTAGACCAATAGGAAACATGGCAAGAGAGCCCAGAGAGGGAGGTTTATTACTCTGGTACCCTCCTAGAGGTCTTGCATGAAGCTGGCTGTGTCCCTTATATAAAGGTCACATTAGCTCTCAAGACAGCCTTCTCTACCCTATCCTGCCATTCCACTTTGTCCTTCTGATATCCAATAACTGTTCCTTTCTCTCCTCCCTCCCAGTCAATGGGTAGTAACAACTCTACTATTCCTTCCCTGAGGTACTCTTTTTTTTTTGCCACGATCATTCTATCACAGAAGAGTACTGGACTTTCCATGTGGTTCCCCCTACACCCAACTCCCACCTAGATAAATGGCAGCCTGAAAATATCCTAATTAGAATGTGTCCCCTATTTTCTGTTGGGACCCTACCTGACAGCACAACCTGAAAAAAAATCTGAAGAGCTCTGAAATTAATTAGTGATGACTGGCATTCCTCAAAGTGATCTGAAGCTTTACTGATTTGAAAGGGAAAAAGATTGCAGAAAGCAAAGATAGTGGGTGTAGTGAAATAGACTGAAGAGTGAACTGTAGAGACCTGAAATTCGTAAGTAATACTGAGACTTTTCAAAGTGGTTTGAAGCTTTCCTGATTGGAAAGGAAAGGAAAGAAGGAAGATGAGAGAGAAAAGAAAGGAAGACAGAAAACAGACATAGTGAATAACACAATGACAGTTTTTAAATGGAATTCTAGTACATGAATAGACCAGTAGATAGAATTCCCCAAAGTGGTTTACCTGACCCAGAGAGCCTATGAATCACAGAGAGAGTGGAGGATCACTAATTAACCAGTAATTGTAGAATAATATACCTGTGTGTATACGTGAGTGTTCATGTGTACACACATAACATTGGTCACAACTAAGAATGTCACAAAACACTAATTTTTTTCTGATGGTGAATAACCTAAGTCCCTTCAGATTTTTTAATTGGCCATTCCCATGCATTCCTCTGAAATTCAGAGAAAGAAAAGGTGTCTTCTCGGTGACACACTGCCTGCTTTATAAACCTCTGAAATACAATGCAAGTTACTGAAAACCACAGAAGTCCTATGATGTATCCTAGGTTCACCAAATATGCTTCTGGCCGTGGAAGGCTGAGCTCTGCCTGAGACATTCTTCAAGTGTCTGAGTGCATAGTCCACACAATATTGCTGTCTCTTCTGGCATTATGACAAAATGACGGAGTACTTGTCTTTTTGGATCTTGTGTTGTCATTTGTCTTTTTTATGGAGTTTTTTCCCCCCCATGCATAAGATGATTTGTCTCCAAAAAGAAAGTCTTAATAGAGTTATTCCTTCAGAGGAGAGCAAATCTACTTTATATTCCAGCTTCTTCCACACTTGATACCATGGCCCACTTCAGTGGGGATTAGGCAGGCTTAACAATTAGAACCGAATGTCCCATTCAGCAGGCCAAGAGTCACTCAGAGAAAACAGCGGAAGGAAAGATTCTCCAATGTCAAAACAATCATGGCAGCAGTGGAAGATGCTTTCATCAGTTGGCGACTATTAATTGATTTTTGTTAACAACAGATGTGGTTCCAAGAGTCTCAGTTGATGCAGCAGGTTCCCATGATACTTCCTAAGGATGTTTTCTATGTTGACAAGTCATATTCTACGATAACTTATTATTAACTGCCAATATGCCATCATTCTCAAATATGAAAAACCACTGTGCACATACATATATTGGCTGATTGCATAAGGAGGGCATGTGATTGGGCAGAACTTGCTATTTCTTATGTAAGGTGCTATTTAACAGATCTAGGTGGGGATTGCAAATCAGCCAAAAATAAGGCTATGTTCTAATAGAAATTTCTTTTTTTAAATTTTAATTAATTAATTAATTTTTTATTTATTTACTTTTTTTGGCGAAGAAAGAAAAGTTTATTTAAAAGTAAATTAGAGAAAAGGAAGGGAGAAGATTCACCTCCCCAAGGTGGGGAAGGGGGCCAAAGCCAGGAAGCATGGCGACAGTCATGGCTCAAAGAACACATGGTCACACCAGTGTATGCTTCTTCTTAGCATTTATTTGCTGGAAGAATATGTATGGTCCTAG
>CAUYQG010215098.1:0-68734 GCA_963574415.1 Tarsius wallacei | reverse complement strand
CAACCAACTCATCATCAACAAAGCCTCAGCCAACAACCACTGAGGAGAGGAAATCCTATTCAGTAAATGGCAGTGGTGCTGGGAAAACTGACTGACCACATGCAGAAGCATGAAACAGGACCCCTACCTATCACCATACATAAAAATCAGTTCCAGCCGGGCTCGGTGGCTCAGCCTGTAATCCCGCACCTTGGGAGGCTGAGGTGAGTGGATTGCCTGAGCCCGCGGGTTCGAGACCCGCCTGGGCAGGTGAAACCTCATCTCTACAATAAAAAAAAAAAAAAAAACTAGCCGGGCGTGGTAGCGCGCGCCTGTAATTCCGGCTACTCGGAAGGCTGAGGCAGAAGGATCGCCGGAGCCCAGCAGGTCGAGGCTGCGGTGGCCGGAAGCGGCCACTGCACTCCAGTCTGGGTGATGGAGTGAGACGCCAACTCAAAAAAAAAAAAATCAGTTCCAAATGGATCAAAGACCTAAACGTAAAACCTCAAACTATAAGAACCTTAGAAAATGCAGGAGACGCTCTTATGGCATTTGGAACTGGCAACCAGTTCCTGATCAAAACCCCAAAAGCCCATGCATAAGAGATAAGATAGAGAAGTTGTAACTCATTAAACTTAAAAGCTTCTGCAAAGCTAAATAAACCACCAAGAGAACAAGGAGACAGCCCACAGAATGGGAAAAAATATTTGCCAATTGTATATCTAACAAAGGCCTAACCTCCAGGATCTACAAGGAACTCAAACATGCCGAAAAGAAAAAAAAAAACAGCCCTATTAAAAAGTGGACAAAAGGTATGAATAGACACTTCTCAAAAGAAGACATATGAGAAGTCAACAGATACATGAAAAAATGCCCAGCCTCACGAATTATCAAAGAAATGCAAATTAAAATCACACTGAGATACTACCTTACTCCAGTCAAGATGGCCATCATCAATAACTCAAAAAACAACAGATGCTGGAGAGGATATGGGAAAAAGGGAACACTTCTACACTGTTGGTAGGAGTGTAAACTAGTGAAATCTAGTGGAAAACAGTGTAGAGATTTCTAAAAGACCTAAAAATCAACCTTCCATATGGCCCAGCAATCCCTCTTCTGGGAATGTACCCCGAGGAATCAAATCACTCTATGAAAAAGATACCTGCACACGCATGTTTATTGCAGCATTATTCAGAATAGCAAAAACATGGAACCAACCATGCTGCCCATCAAAAGTAGGCTGGATTTTTTAAAATGTGGTACAGATACCTGATGGAATACTACACAGTCACAAAGAAGGACAAATTTATGAACCTCATAGTAACTTAGATGGATTTAGAGTTCGTGATCTATCACAGAAACAAAGAACTGAGTACCACATGCTCTCACTCATAAGTGGACCCTGAACAAGTATCATAATACTATAAGAAAGGATTGGAAACTGCCAAAGGAGGGGTGGGCATACTTCATTAGTAAGGGTACCTGATCTCAAACCAGGCGAAATGGGGACCAAAGTGAGGCCCAAACTTTACTTGTACAATGACCAATTCTAGCCCTGAATTGCACCCCACATCTTTTAAATTAAATTAAAATTAAAAAAATATGTCAGCCCCAAATGCTAAAGGAAAGAGATACATTGTCCCCATTCCCACCAGGAGGCAGCACACTATCTCACCCCAAATACTCAATCCACCCACCAAATGGCCTCTGGAATACAGTTAGGCAGTGTACCCCTCAGGACAAAGAGTGTTGTTGCCCCAGTTTCTATATCATCACTTAAGCTTTAAGTGCCACAAGTCGCTTAACACAACTGACTTCTCTGTTCTGCTAATGCCTTCCTTTTCTGGATGTATTCACAACCATTATCATATTCTATTTTCATAACCTTGAAAGAGAGATTGGACTAGTATTACTATTAAGCTGAGACCCAGAGAGGTTGAACAGTTGCCTAATATCACCCAGCTGATGGGTGACACTTGGGAGCTGCTATGATTTGGATGTGGTTTGTTTGTCCCCATCCAGTCTCATGGTGAGACACGATCCCCAGTGTGGTGGTGTCAGAAGGTGGGTCTAGTGGGAGGTGTTTGGATGACAGGGACAGAATCCTCACAAATGGCTTGGCGCCGTTCTCTCATAGTGAGTGAATTCTCAGAATGCATTCGTTCTGGCAGAAACTGATTTGTTCCAGTGAGAGTGGGTTGTTATAAAGCCAGGACACCCCTCAGGTTTTCTCCTCTTTGAACTTGTCCACTTCCCCTTTTATCTTCTCTGCCATGTTGGTGGGCAATGCAAGAGCTTCTTGAATCAGATGCCTAAGCTATGCCCTTGAACTTCTCAGCCTGCAGAATCGTGAGTAAAATGAACCCTTTTTCTTTATAAATTACCATTTTCAGGTATCCTTATAGCCACGCAAAATGGACTCAGGCATGGGCATACAGCTCCCAAAGCCTAGCCCAGTCCCCCACATATAACACCAACTGACTGACTGGCAATACTGGCTATTCTAGTGGCTAAGAGCACAGTGCTTTATTCCACTCAAAACACATTTACGTATTTGGTCTTTGATCCCTGCTCACACTCTGAAAAGTAACCTGAACAGTGATGTTTTTCTTATTGTACAACCGTGAAAACTGAGGCCCAGGGAAGGTAAGTAATATTTACAAGGTCACAGAGCAAGTGGGGTCAGACCCAAGACTAGCCCCAGACCCCTCTGTGACAGCCCGAGGAGCCAGCATGGCAGCACTCTGTTCCCACCCCAGAGACCCCACTTCCCTTCTGTTCTCTTCATTCAACTTCCGCCTTCACCTGGAATCAAGAGCCCAGACACTCAACCAGAGTCAGTCAGGCTGAGATGTCACTGAAAAGGTAACAACACTGGCAAGCATGGTTACGAAAAGACCCCTTAGCTGTCAGTCCTCACCATTGACTCCTGCCTACGCTGCCCTCCTCCCAGAATCAGTGCTCTCAGTACCACTGGGCTTCCTGAATTCCCCTTGTGCAAAGCAGGCTGAAGGGGAAATAAAAGACAACCCAACACCAGATTCCACACACACGGAAGGAGAGAGAAGAAAAGGTTAGAAACACGAGGTGGGAAAAGGAGAAGAAGAGAAATGAAGGCAGGAACAAGAAAGGAAAGTCCATGACACAAGAGTGTGAGTGAGGAAGAAACCAAGCATCTGCAACTCACCCCCAAAGTGAGCAGCTCTCACGGGGGCCACGCAGAGCACGCCTGTCTGGCTGAGCTCAGAGAGGGGGTTACTAGTTACCAAAAAGTCGACAAAACATAGGGGACTAAAGCAAGAGATCTGAATAAAAAGCATTCTCTCTTCTCCCCTCCCCTCCCGCGCTCCCTTACCCTCCCCTCTCCCTTTCTTCCTCCCCTTCCCCCCTCCCCTATCGTCCCCCTCTCCCCCCTCTCTTTTTTCTTCTCTCCCTCCCTTCTTCTCCTTCTCTCTCTAAAACACTCTAGCTTGAGGTAAAAAGAACAAGTAAAATCCCTTTGGTGAACTATCTGATTGAGAACAAGGAGTTAATTTTTCAAAATCCAGGAGAAGCAAAGTGGAGGGGAGAAAAATGTGCTCTGAGAACACATCATACACTTCAAGGTCAAAGTCAGAATTGGTCATTAAAGAACGTATTAATCTTGGTGCTGCTGCTTGACATCTTGTGGCACATTAGGAAACTTCTAAAGAGCTATAATTGTACAATCCAATACTGCAAGAACAGAACAAGAACAAGTTTCTGTTCCTGAATCCGCCCTACGCCAATTCCGGATATTTTTATAACTGACCAAATCCTGGGGTGGGTGGGAAGGCCTGTGATTCGTGTCCCTGTCTCTAGACACTAGGGCACTGAGCACCCAGCCCCTGCCCCCACCAGGACAGACCCTGCAGAATCGGGAGCCTGTGCCAGCAGGGCAAAGCACACACACCATGACAGGCCAGGCCGAGGCACAAACAATGATAGGTGGGTGAGCAGGAAAGGGGCAGAGACATCGCTCTCCCCAAGGGGAGCCACATCCCACCACAGCTCTTCAAGGACCCACTGGAGAGTGAGTGAGGTTGGTTACCAGAAGGTCAGTGGCGGAGGACCTGGAATCCACCCACAGATGAACGCAGCTCCCAGCCCCAGCCTTGTCATTGACGTTTTTATTTTGTGGTCATTGCTGTTACTCTGAGCCTCAGTTTCCGTCTCTATAGATCAGTTTCCCCCTCTGTAGATCAGTGCTATGAGAAGGAAATGTTTAACCTGCTGTTTTGCACTAAGTGTTTGGCGGGTCAGAGCTCTTACTGATGATGATGATGTCATTTTTATTGGCATTTCATATTTCCAGGTAGCATGACGCCTTGCCCCACATCTGAAACCACTCACTGCTCTTGTGTCCACCAGCACAAGGTCCCCCATCATACCAACAGTGCATCCCACAGCCTGTGATCCTTGGGCTCTTGGACTCGAGATGCACAAATCATCTCTAACGAGGCACAAAATCTCTTCTAACTCGAGCCCCTAGGCAGCAGTTCTCTTTCCCTAGTCCTACTGGCGGTCTTCCTTTCTTGGAGTGATTGTTTCTTTTGTCCTTGAACTTAGATGATGTTGCAAGTCTTTGCCTCCACCTTGAAGCCTTCTGCAGGCCCCATGGCTCCATCCTTCCCTGAGCTCTGAGGCAGAACCACAGAGTGCAGTACATGAAGAGCTCTGTCTCCATCCCCTGATTGCTGGGCCATCCACCAACTGCACATCAGTCTCCAGGCTGAACACCACAACCCCCCTCCACTCAACTGCAAAAGCAGTCTCTAAATGCACCCATATCATGTCACTCCCTACCAGCCCCAGGACAATGTTCAAACCCTCAGTGAGACTTTTGGGGCTGACCCAGGAATACCTTCCTCCATTGCACCTTGGGCTCCGTGTCCAACTGTCCCAGCCCGGAGATCATGTCCATAAACAGAGGACATGTCCTTCCACATCTGGTTTAGGCAAACCCCTTCCCTGTCTCCCCTTTCCCGCCTGGTGTGCCACTCTATAGGGTCAGTCACCTGGACCTGCCCTCAACAGTCATACTGTTTTCCAGTCTCTGCTGGAGGATTCTTGATATGACTTACTCACTCTCTCACCTGCCAGGGCAGCTAAAGTTGGCCAGGCGACACAGCTCCAGCAATGAAACTTAAGCAGACGTGTGTAGGTGCTCGCCTCTTCCTCTCTTGGATGTAAACTTGATTCTAGAGCTGTGGCAACCTCCTTGTGACCATGAGAAGATAAAGAAAGGAAAGTCCAAGAGAGCCCCAGAGACAAGCATTCCACCATTATGAAACCACTGAACCAATACCAGAAGTCACCTGCCTCCAACTTGTTTTTAAGGGAAGAAAATAAATTTCCATTCCTACCTGACACACTTGGTAGGTTTAGGTTCAAGGCTCTTCGTTGTAAGGACTCTCTGAGGACTGAAACCACAATTCACTGTTCCCTTCACTTGGCATTCAACTGTCACATTATATTACACTAGTCTTTTTTTGCATGACTGTTCTCCGATCAAATTATAAACACGACTGTGTATCTGGTGCTTGGTACATACTGAGAAGCAAGATAAATGGGATGCCTTCTCCCAAGAAGCTAAATGCCAGTGGAGACTGACACTTTGCAAACACACCATGATAGGCAGAATAATAGGCCCCCAGAATCTGAATATGCAAGCTTCCAGGGGAATATGCAAAGGGGAACTAAGGTTGCAGATGGAATTAAGGTTGCTAATGAGATGGAAGAAGATCTTGGGTTATCTGGGTGAAACCAGTGGCCAATTTTCCGGGGATGACTTTCACTTATAAGTGAAAGAGAGGTACAGAAGAGAGGGTTGGCGTCAGAAAGACATTTCAAGATGCCACACTGCTGTCTTTGAAGAAGGAGGAAGTGCTTGTGAGGCAAGGTGTACAAGCAGCCTCTAGATGCTGGAAGGCTGGGAAATGAATCGTCTCCCAGAACCTCCAAGGAGAATGCAGCCCTTGACAACCACCTGACTGCAGCATAGGCAGGACTTATGGACTATCGAAGGGTAAGATAGTACATGGATTGTTCTAAGCCACGACATTTGTGGTACTTTGTTATAGCAGCAATAAGAAGTGGATGCACTCACAAATAAAGATCTAATTATAAATCGACCAAGATAGGCCTGCTGGGTCTTTGTATGGCTTTCCTTGGTGGGGTTAGTGTCTTTATCTGTCAAAAAAGAACAATAATAATAACAAACCTACAAAATTACTGTGAGTATTAAATCATATATGTCATAAAGCTCTTAGAATGGCCGTGTTCGGTGACTCAGCCTGTAATCTCAGCACTTTGGGAGGCCGACGCGAGTGGATTGCCTGAGCCCGTGGGTTTGAGACCAGCCCGGGAAACTTGGCAAGACCTTGTCTCTACAATAAGTCAAAAGTTAGCTGGGCGTGGTAGCGCACTCCTGTAGTTCTGGCTACTTGGAAGGCTGAGGCAGAAGGATCGCTGGAGCCCAGCAGGTCGAGGCTGCAGTGGCAGGGAACGTGCCACTGCACTCCAGTCTGGGCGACAGAGTGAGACTCAAAATCAAAAAAAAAAAAAAACCTCTTAGAATAACTAAAACACAGTAAACTTCAAAAAGGTGGCTAATTCTTCTGGTATTAGTAACACTCATTTTCATTAATGTATATAAAGTGTCTCCCTATCTTTATTGATTAAAGTACCATCTAAATTTTTATAACAAAAAAAATCCCAAAATACAATGGTCTAAGCAAGTGTATTATTTTCTTGTATAATACTCCAGAGGTAAGTGATTGAGGACTGTAGCGGCAGCCCTGCCAACTTCAACACAAACCTTCCATTTTGGAGCGAAAGGTGGCTACTTTTGCCTAAATTCCAACAGCAACAGGCAAAAGGCCAGGAGAGTCCACAGTCATTCCATGTAAAGATACAACCCAGAATTGATATACACCACACCCCATGGCCAAATCATGGTCTCAAGGCCTTGTCTAGCTACAAGGGAAGCTGGCAGACACACGGCTTATGAACCCTAGAGCACTCGGTGGTTCTGCACCTAAGGAAGAAGGGGGCGTGTATGTTTATGAACTACCAGCTGGCCCCGCCACATCAACTAAGCTGCAAAATCCTTGAAGGATTATGCTGCGCTGTACCCTGTACCTAGCACTAAATGGTCAATAATCAACAAGCGTAAGGAGACCCAGTTCAGACAACAGGGAAGACACTGAAGCCTTGTTTCACTCTGTCCCTTCTCAACTTCCCTTGTGGCATGAGGTATCACCCATCCCTTCAGAGTGTCCCCAAAGATCACCTTCTTGAACCTCAGCATCTACCACAACCATGGTTCTGTGTGCCTCCTTTTTACTTTGCTGGTGAGGAAAGGCGTCTTGCACTAGGTTTCTGGGGATGGACAAACACATGACACCTGGCACTGAACAGATGAGATCAATGGCAGGTTATTCGTCACATAGACTCAGCTCGGGGAGGGGGACCCTCGGCCCTGTAAGGCCATAGGAGGCCTGCACTCAGGAGCAGAGTGAACCAGAGGACTGTGAAAGCAGGCTTTATAGTGACAAGTGGGTGAGGTGGCCCCTGGTCCAAGCAGAAGATGGTGAATGGCTTGTGTGAATAACTCCATGAGCTGGCAGGAAGGCGAGATCTGTTAAGTTAAGGACCAGGTGGGGTACAGCTAGTCCAGCTGATGGGAGGACTAACTGGGTGGGAGACTTCTCTGCTGGGCAGTGTGGATATACATCTGGTGAGAACAGAGAAGTTCAAAGATTAGACTTTGGACCCAGAAGGCACAAAGACATCAAGACAGCACTTGAAACTGTAGGTTTTACAATGTAGTCATACACTCTGCTGTCTACACAAAGCCTGCCCCCTCCCCCACACTCTCTGTCTCTCCTGAGAGACAGCCAGCTTGGGGTTCCTCTTCTGCTCAGAGCCATTGCATAATCTTCAAAGGTATCTTCCCCCATTCAACCCTTTAGGATACCCTTGGGTTCTTGCTGCTTTGGTTCTTAGGTTGCCAATCTATATGGATGATTTCAAAGCATAGCTTTTACCCTTCTCCAGGATTCATGATCCTCGCCCTGCTTTATTTTTGTCCACAGCATGCACCACCATCAACATATGACATATTTTTATTTGTTATTGATACATAATGTTTTACGTATTTATGGTATACATGTGATATTTTGTTACATGCATAGAATGTATAGTGATCAAGTCAGGGTATTTGAGATATTCATCACCTTGAGAATTCATCATTTCTATGTGTTTGTAGCATTTCAAGATCTCTCTTCTAACTACTTTGAATATGCAATACACTGTTGCTAACTGTAGTCGCCCTGCTCTGTTATCAAACATTAAAAATGATTCCGTCTATCTAACTGCATGTTTGTACCCATTAACCAATCTGTCTTCATCCTTCCCTTACACAAACTATTCCCGGTCTCTGATATCCATCATTCTACTCTCTACCTACATGAGATTAGCTCTCACTTATGAACAAAAACATATGATATTTGTCATTCTGTGCTTGACTTATTTCACTGAAATAATAACCTCCGGTTCCATCTATGTTGCTGCAAATGACAAGATTTCATCTTCTACAGCTAAATAGCAGTCTACTCTGTATATGTACCACATTGTCTTTATTATTTGTCTGTGATGGACATTTAGGTTGATTCCATGTCTTTGCTATTGTGAACAAAACTGAAAGAAACATGTGAGTGCAGGTATCTTTTGATACGCTAATTTCTTTTCCTTTGGATAAATACTCAGTAGTGGGATTATTGGATTATATGATAGTTCTATTATTAGTTTTTTAAGAAATCTCCATACTGTTTTCCATAATGACTGTACTAGTTTACCTTTTCACCAACAGTATATGAGTTCCCTTTCTTCCACATTCTCACCAGCATCTGTTATTTTTTGGTTTTGTTTTTTAATAGTAGCCGTTCTAACTGGGGTAAAATGGTATCTCGTGGTTGTGATTTGCATTTCCCTGATGATTATGAATTTTGAGCATGTTTTCATATACCTGTTGGCTGTTTGTATGTCTTCAATTGAGAAATGTTTGTTCATGTCATTTGCTCACTTTTTAATGGGATTATTTGGGGAGGGTTGCTGCAAAATCCTTGTACAGACTGGATATTAGTACTTTGTCAAATAAATAGTTTATAAATATTTTCTCCCATTCAACAGGTTGTCTCTTCACTCTGATGTTTGTTTCTTTTGCTGTTCAGAAATGTTTCAGTTTAATATTGGTCTATTTATGTTTTTTTTTTATTTGTGTTTAACCTGTGCTTTTGAGGTCTAAGCATAAAATCTTTGCCTAAATCAATGTCCTGGAAAGCTTTTCCTGTGTTTTATTCTATTAGTTTTATAGTTCCAGGTCTTACATTTAAGTCTTTTATCTATCTTGAGTTTATTTTTGCAGTTTTATTCTTCTGCATAGGGATATCCAATTTTCCCAGCCACATTTATTGAAGAGTGTCCATTCCTCAGTGTATGTTCTTGGCTCCTTTGTTAATAATCATATGGCCCTATGTACATGGATTTATTTCTGGGGTCTGTACTCTATCCCATTGGTCTGTGTCTGTTTTTATACTAATATCATGCTGTTTTGGCTACTATAGTCTTGAATATCTTTTGCCACCTCCAGCTTTGTTATTTTTGTTCAAGACTGACTGGTTATTTGGGCTCTTTTGCTGTTCCATACAAATTCTAAAGTTGTTTTTCTATTGCTGTGAGAAATGATGTTGGCATTTTGATAGGGATTGCCTTCAATCTGTAGACTGAGGTTTATCTTTTCTTTCCCCTCACTAGATGTAAGCTCTTTGAGGGAAAGAATTTTTGTCAATTTTACTTACTTCCTGCATCCCTGTTACCTACACCCATTTCTGGAACATAGAAGATGCTCATAAATATTTCATGAATGAATGTGTGGATCTATCAACCAATCAAAGAGATCATTCAAAGTTCATTTCCCTCTCATTCTGTTTTAAACCAGAGACTTTTTGACCAACACTAACTGCCAGTTAAAACACAGTAACATGCCTAACCCTCCTTCCTTCCTCTCTTGCCGCCCACCACCTGACCCCAGTCCCAGTCAGCCCTGTCTGCTCTGCAGAGGGTGCAAGTCATGCGCCAGTCAAACCCAGTTGCTGGTCCCCAGCTTGGCCTTTCCCCAGCCACTAACAGACACCACATCAGTCTTGTGGCTGCTGTGTGCCTGCCTCTCTGGGGACAAGACCTTTTACCTTCTTCCCAGAGTCTCCCAGTTCTTCCTCCCTGTCCTCCTTAGAACCTGACCTCAGAACGAAGCTCTGCAGAAGCTCTGCTTAGACTTAGATCATCCGGTTCTCACCTCAACTCTGCCACTAATAAGCTGTATGGAAAGTCACATTTTCCCGAGTTTCTTCTTGGGAAAATGGAAAGATGACACCTGCCTTAACTCACAGGGTGGTGCTGAGGGGAAAACAGAGTCATTACTGTCCACAAGCACTTTGCCAACTTGCCACTTTCATCACTTCCATTGCTCTTCTCTCTAGAGTCAATAATAAGCTACAAAGAACTTTGTAAGTGTCTGAAAAGAGGACACCCAATGCTACCCTTTCCAGGGGATTCTGAATTTTAACCAAGCTCGAGACCTTGGGATGAAGGAAGTCCTTCATCAGAGGAGGGCCAACGCTCAAGCTATGGCTCAGAGAGATGAAATAAAGATCCCTGAAAACCTGGCAGAGCTGGAATCTAAATCTAACTGTCCAAGTGCTATTTGTCCCTGAATCCCTGAAGCAGCAGCAGTTACCTAGGTAACTCATGAGTGAAGGCCATCCTGCTCAAACCCATTGCTTTCCTGGTGGTTACTGAGGAGACAGCTGGGAAATGCTCACTAGAGAATGTGGAAGTAGAGAAATTTATTATTTCTTTTCATGGGAAAAAGCACTCCTGTGATCACCCGGCCTGGTTCTGCTGTTCTCCTGAGAGGCCACGCTGCCTGTTCTCAGGCCACAACACTTCCATTCTGTGTGTATGGGAATCTGTCACATTCTCCTTCACCTTGTGACATTCCAGCAGCCTCATAGCACTGTGATATTGCATGGGGGTGAGATTTTACTCACTCCTCCTCCATGGACTTAGGGTATTCCACAAACAGCAGCAGGAGCAGCTGCAACTAGGAAAGTTCAGACAGACGACATCCACTAGGGCTTCCGGAAACTGCCGCTCAGGGGGTAAGAGTGGGATGGACCCAGCCACCGCCTCTCTCCAAGTCCCCACTCTCTCCGTTCTTGACACATGAGAAAGCTGGACCGTGGCCTTGTGGGGTCAGCAAAGTAGGATCCTGGCCAGTAGCATGAGTCCCTGCAATTAGTCTGTGGGCTGAAGCCATTCACTACTTTATGTGCTATCTCATCACAACATAAGCATTTTCAATAACAGTTTAAAGGCCTGCTTGTTACAATGAATTGTATTTCAGACTCCTACAGGTTTTGAACAGGACAGATAGCAAAGCCGGGTATTGAGAAAATTTGGCACTTGGAATTTTCATTGTCCTGCAGAAAAGTAGTCTTTCGTGCCCAGACCTTCCAAATAGTCCCCAGCCTGAAGGTCACTAAGCAATGTGACCAAGCCATGGCAAGCGAGGGGTGAGCAGTGAGTTTCTGAGAAATGAAAATCCTTTTGTTGCCCAGTCTAGAAGGTCAAAAGCTGCCATTTGAGATTGCCTAGACAAGCAGGGAGTCCACCCCCATAAAGGTGACAGCATCTGGAACAGAAGTCAGCGTCACTCCCATCTACCAATAATGCTGCATTGAGCAAAGGCCCCATGATCTGATCACAAACAAATGCCATTGTCATCCAGAAATGGTCTGCAATAAAGAGGTGTTTGTTTGAAAGGCCACCAACTCAGCCGGGTTTAGGTGGCCTCAGTGCAGCACAGGCACTTGGCTGCCCACCCCACCTAGACTCTGGGTAGTTAAATATACCACTGAGACTCATTAATCATGGTAGTCATGTTCTATAAAGTCTCAGTGAACACTTGAATTGGCGAATACTGAGCCGGGGTTCTTAGGGGAAATACAGGGTTAGGTTCCTGTGAGCTCCTGATTACTACATTTTTACCACCCTATCAATACATGACCTTGTTGGATGTATGTTTCTGTTTAAAGACACCTCATTTAATATATCTTGTGGATTCATTAACACTGAGCTCACACCCAACAGCACTATAACTTATGCCTGAAGAGTTTCACTGACACATCACAGCCTTCTTGTGTTTAGGGACACCAGACAGCACTTCAGCACTGTGGTGCTTGGAGCCAAAAGAAAAATGACCAAATAAAGAACAAAAATTCAAAATACCTAGCACTAAATAGATCGTGAAAAGGACACGTGTTTCACTGGAGTGGTACAAGAAGGCAGAGCATACTGTGTTCCCCCTCAGCCAGGAACACATTTAGCCATTCTTACTGCAAATGACCCCCAAAGTGCCACCGCATTGATGTGGGCAGTGCAAATACAGTTTAGCAAGCAGACAAATTCGCAATACAGAATCCATGAATAATAAGGACCAATAGTCTAAAGGACCATCTCTCCACATGAAAGAAACTCTGTTCTCAGGACCTAACACTTCAAATCACTACTGCTCAACAATGATGACGAGAGCAAACACAGCCTCTCTCACTCTAATGCTGTCTCAGGAGGGTCCTGTGCATCAGAGAGCCATGACCCAAGAGTCACTGTCCTATTGGCACTCTGGAGACCCTTGGTGATTGCTGAGGGCAGGGTCAGGAAGATCAAGACCATCTGCAGAAGACAACTAGCTCCCTCCGGCCTTAGAAATAGCTAGACCTCTCTTGAGAAACTCTATTTTTTTCCTTATAAACATTTCAACTTACATATTTGACAGTGTTTCCCTCTTTCAGTGAACTACTAAAATCTCAGAATAAAATTTATGGTCTACTTCTTGCAAATGGCAGGAACTTATTTCATGATTAGTAAGAAAATCTCACATCCAGGTCCATCCCCTTTTCTCTATCTTTGTTTTCCTTTTATCTCTAAACCTCTTGATTGTTATATTAATTTTAGTCTCTGATCTTTTGGGGTCAAGGGGAAGAGAGAGATAGTATACACATGGTTGCAACATGAGAATTCTTAACTGACGTTCAGAGGGTGGGGGCTGGGTTGGTGTCCTCCACAGTGTGGGTGGAGGAGTAATCTTCCAGATTACTGCTTTAAAAAAAACTCAACAAAGTGTTTTACCTTCTGATATACCTTTGTTATTCATTAACACCTTTATAGGCAATAACAGAGATGAGAAAAAGACAGGATCCTTGGAGTTCAAGAAAAAGAGAGTCAGGTATAGAACAGGACATCAGGAAGAAGTGAGGTATAGATCAGGAAGGTAGAAGTGGACCAGAAACAAACCTTACCAACTTAGCATTGTTTTTAGGGCAGACCATGGTACACAAGCATCTCAGCACAGTTCTGTGTACCATGGCATTTAAAATCATATAGCATGCCTACTCAGATGGGTACCAGAATTTCTAAAACCCAAGACTTTGTCACAATTGAGCAACATCTTTGTGAGAAATCACTTGAGATTGATTCTCCCAACCCTAGGTATGATTAAAATTCTTTCTATTCTGGAGAAAAATGTGGTGAACATTCCAGCAACAGTCCAATTCAATTCAATATTTACTGAGTGACCACTATGTGCCTAGAATGATGATGGTCCCTGGAGTTCAAGTGCTAAACAGGAAATAATTCCTTCCTTCAAGACTAGTAGAAGAAAAAACTCCCCAAATGCTTTTAAGGAGGAAATCAGATATAATATTTGACATCGAGAATTTTCTGGCATTTTGGAAAAATTTACGTGCCCAAACTGAAATTCTCTTAAGAACCAAGGTACTGGAATATCCATGGGCATCAAGCCATCAAGGGATGGTGGGGGCGGGGCATGTGATCCACACACAAGTCATCTAAGCCTCGGTTTCTTTAATCCACCAGATCACAGCCAGAAGATTAAAAGTAGCTACAGAATGTTCAAGATCTGCTCCTATCTCTACTCGTCCCTCACCAGGGAACTTCACTTATCCGTGTTCTACTGAAATTGCTGCCTTGTTCCTGCCTGGCCGCTCAGCGTTTACCCTCCTACAATTGGCTCCAAAAGGAACCCAAAGCATGGAGAGGTCCCCTGGCTAAAAGGGAGTCCTCAGAGTCTCCTGCTGTTGTTGTTTCTTCACCTACTATTCGACTGTCCACCTAATTTCTGGTTCAGCCAGTGCTGACCTTGCCCAGGGTATTTTTCAGGACTCGGTGGGCTTACCTGGCTCTAGGCAGCAACCTTCCCTGGCCTTCAGAAGTCCAGCAGTCCTGAACCCTCCTACCCTCCTACTCTCGACTCTCTTTCTCCCTTGATGCCAGTTCATGGCATAGTGGACATCTTTGTTTTGTCCACTTTGTGACTTTTTCTTCCTTAAGTATCTCTTTCTAGCCTCACATAACTCTAGGGAGATTGCCCCCAAAGGGTCTTTCCTCCCCTACCTCAGAGGTGGGTATGTGACCCAGTCTGAGACAATATGAGTTCTTCTCTGCAAGGTTTCAGATGTGGAGGACATCCCATACCTCTGGAATCATGAGATTTGAACACCACGTTAAGTGTGCGCCAACTGAGGGCATATTTGCTGCGAGGTGGTGACGACATGGCTTAGATGAAACCAAGTATTTTTGAAAAGTTAGGAGAGGGACAGAATCTTCCTGTCTGCATGCCTGGGTTCAACAATGCCAAAAACAGCAGCATCCTCCAGCTTCCCAGTCACCTAAACTGCATTTTTGCGTAAACGAATTTGAGTTGGATGCTTATCACTTGGAACCAAGACTTCTGCTAATCCACATGGCAAAGGCCAGTTTGTCCATAGACAAAATTGATTTACTCACTGGGGTTGAAGGAAACTTTAACAAAATACTTCACACAATGCCATGGACAGAGAGATTGCTCAATAAATACTAATTAAATAAATAAATCCCATCTTGGAAATATGTGTTCCTTCCTAACAAATCTGAAGTGAAGACTTTTTTTCTTCCCTAGAATGGGTGTCAGCAAACCTTTCCTCTAACAGGTTGAAGAGTTCATGATTTACAATTTGTGGGCCACGCAGTCCTGTGTGAAATACACAGGGGGAAGTCAGACAAATCTCCAAAGAGAAAAGCCCAAAGTAGAATCAAAGACAAATTGTTCTCTTAGTTATCATAGCTAAGACTTTGCATCCATTTCTTAGAGAACAGAAGTTTATACTATAAACATACAGGCATTCTTTGGAGATACTGTGTGTTTAATTCCAGACCACCGCAATAGAGTGAATATCACAATAAAGTGTCTCACACAAATATGGTTTCCCAGTGTCTATGAAGGTTATGGTTACACTACACTGTAGTCTATTGTGTGCAATAACATTATGTCTAAAAAACAATGCGCATAACAATTTTAAAATACTAAAAAATGGCAACGATCGTCTGAACCTTCAGGAATCATAATCTTTTTGCTGGTGGAGGGTCTTGCCTTGATGGGGATGGCAGCTGACTGATCAGGGTGGTGGATGCTGAAGGTTGGGGTGGCTGTGGTTGGTTGGTGCTGTCTTAAAATAAGATAACAATGAAGCCTGCTATGTCAGCTGACTTTCATGAAAACTTTCTCAGTAGCATGCAATGCTGTTTGATCGCATTTTACCCACAGTAGAACTTTTTCCAAAATTGCCGTCAATCCTCTCACATCCTACCACCGCTTTATCAACTAAGTTTATGTAGTATTCTAAATCCTTTGTTGTCATTTCTTCAGTGTTCACAGCATCTTCACCAGGAGTAGTTTCCATCTCAATAAACCACTTTCTTTGCTCATCCCTAAGACACAACTCCTTATCCTTTCAAGTTTGAACATTAGATGGCAGCAATTCAGTTCCATCTTCAGGCTCTGCTTCTGATTCTAGTTGTCTTGCTATTTCTACCACATCTGCAGTGACTTCCTCCACTGAAGTCTTAAACTCTTCAAAGTCATACATGAGGGTTAGAATCAACTTCTTCCAAACTCCCGTTAAGGTTGACACTTTGACCTTCTCCATTGAATCATGAATGTTCTTAATGGTGTCTAGAATAGTGAATGCCCAAACTCATCAGAGGCATCACTATCTGTGACAGCTGTAGCCTCACAAAATGTATTTCTTGAATATTTTGAGTCAAAAGTTGAAATTACCCCCATGATCCATGGGCTGTAGAACGGCTGTTGTGTCAGCAGTCATGAAAACAATATTCATGTCCTTGTGCATCATCAGAGCTCTTGGGTGACCAGGTGCATTGTCAATGGAGAGTAATATTTAGAAGGGAATCTTTTTAATCAATAAATCTCGATCATGGTCTTAAAATAGTCAGTAAACCATGCCTTAAACAGATGTGCTCTCATCCAGGCTTTGTTGTTCCATTTATAGAACTCAGGCAGAGTAAATTTCACATCATTCTTTAGGGCTCCAAGACTTTCCGAACAGTGAATGAGCATTGCTTCACCTTAAATTCACCAACTGCATTAGCCCCTAGCAAGAGAGCCAGTCTGTCCTTTGAAGATCTGAAGCCAAATATTGACTTCTCCTCTCTGTTCATGAAAGTTCTAGATGGAATCTTTTTCCAGCAGAAGACCGTTTTGCCTACGTTGAAAGTCTGTTGCTTAGTGTAGCCATCTTCATTAAAGACCTTTGTAGGTCTTCTAGAAGCAACCTGCTGCAGTTTCTGCATCACAGCTCCTGCTTCACCTTGCTTTTTTCTGTTGTAAAGATGGCATCTGTCCATAAACCTCGTGAACCAACCTCTTTGAGCTTCCAACTTTTCTTCTGCAGCTTTCTCTCCTTTCTCAGCCTTCACAGAATTAAAGAGAGTTAGGGCCTTGCTCTGGATTAGTCCTTGGCTTAAGGAAATGTTGTGATGCTCCAGACCATGATCCAGACCACTAAAACTTTCTCCATAGCAGCAAGAAGGCTGTCTTGCTTTCTTATCACTTGCATGTTCAGTGAAGTAGCACTCTTAATATTTTTCAAGAACTTTTGCTTTGCATTCACACTTGGCTAATTATTTGACACGAGAGGCTTGGCTTTTGGCCTACTGTGGCTTTCAACATGCCTTCCTCACTAAGGTGAATGATTTCTAACTTTTGATTTAGAGGGAAAAACGTACAGGTCTTCCTTTCACTTGAACAGTTAGAGGTCACTAGAGGGTTAGTAATTGGCCTAATCTCAATATTGTTACATCTCAGGGCATAGGGAGGCCTGAGGAAAGGAAGACAGGTGGGAGAGGCAGCTGGTTGGTGGAGCAGTTAGAACATACACATTATGGATTGAATTTACTATCTCGTGTGAGCATGGTTCATGGTGCCCCAAAACAATGGCAATAGTAATGTCAAGGATCACAGATCACAGATGACCATAATAGATATAATAATAATGAAAAAGTTTGAAATATTTTGAGAATTACCAAAATATGACACAGAGAAATGAAGCAAGCACATGGTTTTGGGAAAATGGCATCGAAAAAAAACTTGCTCAGTGCATGGTTGCCACAAACCTTCAGTTAGTAAAAATACAGTGTCCATGGCATGCCATAAGGCGAGATATGTCTATACTCAGTGTCTTTACAATCACACATATTCACACTCATACTAAGATATGGAAAAGCATACTAAGTTCTTTAAAAACCAAAAGTCTTCCAACTGACCTGACATTTCGGATCCTCTACAAAGTTCCTTTTCCACAAAGAATTAACTACTTAACAGCCTCATCACCAGGTAGGATCTGTTAGTGGACAGTCACAGCCTTCTCAGCACACTGTTTTTTTAAATACTAAATTTAAAAAGAAGACCCAGCATGTAGTAACAGTGGTAATAACTATGCTTCTGAGACCCTGCTACAATCTAGCCACTGGAGAGAAATTTGCAGGCATCGTCTCATGTAAAAAGTAAATAGTTGTACTTTCTTAGAAAACAAGACAAGAACTTCACTTTAAATACTGCACCTCTGCAATTTCTCACTAAATAGCACAGCTGGGATCTTGTCTGGCCTTGCGTGGGCAATGTGGCTGGGTGCAGGAGAGAGGGGATGGTGGGAAGCTGGGCTGGGCATGGCTGGTGGAGGACACAGAACACTGGGCTCAGGGTCAGAAGGCCTCTACACCTGTCTCAGCCACAAACCACCTGTGTGGCTTTGAGCAAGTTCCTTAGCCTCTGAGTGATCAGATTTGTTCATCTCTAGGTTGGACAGGTCAAGGGAAGCTGGACAGAGAGAACTTTAAATCCTTTTCACATTCTATGAATCAGTGGACACTCTCAAAAATGTCTCTCATGGCAGTAAAGAGAGTTTTAGGTGAGTGATCGTTCCCTTTTTTACACTCTGGTGACAACTCGACTCTCAAGCAGATTCTCCTGCAGAAATGGAGATGCTCCCAGAGCCACACACTGCCCAGTCAACACACACTGACTTTTCCCACCACACACACCACCTGCCTACCATCTGCATGGTCTTCCTGAGTGAGTGTCAGTTCCTCACAGTGACAGTCACCTCCCACACCTGGCACAGGACAGAGCTGTGCTGAAGCACACTTGCCAACTTTCCTTCCTGTTCTCTTTCTTTTTTAAATTAATTAAGTAATTGTTTAGAGAAAGTTTTAGATTCAGAGGGTGCACGTGTAGGCTTGTTACATGGGCATATTGCATGATGGCGAGGTTTGGGCTTCTGCTGAAACCGTCATCTACATAGTGAGCGTACTCAATAGGCAGTTTTTCAACACCTGTCCTCCTCTACCCCCACCCTCTTCAGGGGTTCCCAGTGTCTTTTATCTCCTATTTTATGCCCCTGTGTACCTAGTATTTGACCCCCTCTTATAAGTGAGAACATGTGGTATTTGATTTTCTGTTTCTGCTTTCCTTTGCTTAGAATAATGAACTCCAGCTGCATCCACATTGCTGCAGAAGACATGATTTCATTCTTTTGTATGGCTGCATAGTATTTCATGGCATATATGTACCACAATTTCTTTTTTTCAGTTTGGTAGAACAATTTATTTTTTGGTAGAACAATTTATGCTCCCTTGGGTATATACTCAGTAGTGGGTTTGTTGGGTCAAATTGTAAATTTTTTAAAAATTAGTCTAGAAATTTCCAAGCTGCTTTCCACAGGGGCTGAGCTAGCTTACATTCCCACCAAAAGTGTATGAGTGTTCCCTTTTCTCCAAAATCTCCACTATAAGGCTACTATAATCAAAACAGCACAGTACTGGTACAAAATAGACATGTAGACTAATGGGATAGAATAGAGAACCCAGATATAAAGGCACTCACCTACAACCAACTGATCAGCAAAGTCAACACAAATAAACATTAAGGAAAGGATACCCTATTCCATAAATGGTGCTGGGAAAACTGGGTAATCAGATGCAGAAGAATGAAATTGGATCCCTACCTATCACCATACACAAAAGTTAACTCAAGATGGATTAAAGACTTAAATGTAAGGCCTCAAACTACAAAAAATCTTGGAAGAAAACCTAGGACACATTCTTCAAGGCATCAGCCTAGCCAAGAAATTTATGACCAAGTCTGCAAAAGCAAATTAAGCAAAACCAAAAGTTGACAAATGGGACCTAATTAAACAAAAGAACGTCCGTACAGCAAAAGAAACTGTCCACAGAATAAGTAGACAACCTACAGAATGGGAGAAAATATTTGCAAACTATGCATCTGACAAAGAACAAATATCCAGAATCTATAAGGAGCTTAAATGAATAGACAAGAAAAAAAAATCCCATGAAAAAGTGGGCAAAGGACATGAACAGACACTTCTTAAAAGAAGTCATACAAACAGCTAACAAATATAGGAAAAAATACTCATCATCAATAACATGGGGAAATGCAGATCAAAACAACAGTGAGGTACCATCTCACAACAGTCAGAATGGCTACCACTAATAAGTCCTGTTCATCCTGTTCCCTTTTCTTTTTGAGTTGGAGTCTCACTCTGTCGCCCAGACTGGAGTGCAGTGGCCGCTCCCGGCCACTGCAGCCTCGACCTGCTGGGCTCTAGTGATCCTTCCGCCTCAGCCTTCCAAGTAGCTGGAACTACAGGCACGCGCTACCAAGCCTGGCTAGTTTTTGATTTATTTTAGAGATGAGGTCTCGCCAAGTTGCCTAGGCGGGTCTCAAACCTGCGGGCTCAAGCAATCCACTCACCTCAGCCTCCCAAAGCGCGGGATTACACGCTGAGCCACCGAGCCGGCTATGTTCCCTTTTCTTACTCAGCCTTTTCTCCAACAAACCTCCCTATGCCTGGGAGGGAAAGTGTCTTGAGGATCAAGGAGCCAGGCCAGTACCTCCAGCCCCTTTCACCTGAATTCTGAATAGAACCAACAGGAGAGTGTTTGTGTCCTATCAAACACTATGGGGAGGATCAGGCGCCCAGGTAGAGTGGGACTAGAAGTCTGTGAGGCTCCTTCAATCTCTCCTGTCCAGATGCAGTGGTAGGCCATCCGGTTTGCAAGAAGACATCTACGTTTCTCTCTTTCTTGCTCACCTTCACCACCTCCACCACCACCTTCACCACTTCCCCTGCCTCTACTGCCTCTATTGCCTTCATCACCGCTACCACTTCCATCATCTTCCTCACCTTCATCACCTCCACCACCTTTACCATCTCCACCACCTCCACCACTTCCATCACCTCCACCCAGCACCTCCATCACCTTCATCACCTCCACCACCTCCACTGCTTCCACCGCCTCTATCGCCTCCGTCACCTTCACCACCTCCACCACCGCCACCACCGCCACCACCTTATATGTCCATAGGAGGTTAGGCTTCCCAAGGTCACCACTGCCACCACCTCCATCACCTTCATCACCTCCACCACCTTCATCACCTCCACTACCTCCCTGACCATGTCTCCTCCAGGGCATCAGGGCTAAGTGCTGCTCTTTCTGGCCTCTCTAGAGAAAGCTGTAAGGGTGGAGAAAGGCTTAACCAACCTGTAGCACTGTATTTGAAGGTTGTAATGGTTTTCAGAGCTCTGTGTTTATAAACTCACCCTTGTGATCCCCAACAAAGCCAGTTCAAGGAAGGGTCTGGAACCAGCATGCCAGAAACCATCCAGGAGAGCTCAGCCCTGTACCAGACCACAAGATGCCACTCAGGCCTCAGGCCCTGGGCAACTTTTGTTCCAAGAGGTCTTGGAACGTGTGAAAAACTCCATCTTGAAATCCGTCCTTTCCAAGGAGCATCCTTGTGGCTAGCACCCCCTCTCACCTGGCTGTCATCCCTGTGGTTCTGCAGGGTCTGCCTTGGCATCAGAGACTCCTGCCCTGCCTCCAGCTTTGTCTTATATGTCCATAGGAGGTTAGGCTTCCCAAGGCCACTCTTCCTCTTCTGCCTCCCCTGGGTCAGAGTGGGTGGAAGATAGAAGGAAAACCTTCCATTTACCAAGCAGCAGATGCTGATAAAAACCTTCCTTCTCTGTTAGAACAGTTCCAAGGGCAAATAACAGAGGCATTATCCACTCAAACAAAGCTGTGAGGGGGCAAATTCCCTGTTAAAGATGTGCCGAGCCCAGAGACCTTTGCTTCTCCCTCACTTAATGAGATGTGGAGATAAGCAGAGCACCTTTGTATGTCTCAGCCAAGCCCCAGGACAACCCCTTTATTGAGGGGCAGGGCTATATTAAAACCTGGGAAAAATGTGCCTCGGCCCGAAAAATAAACCACTATTGAGTGTCCAGATTTTGAAAACTTTATAAGGAGTAGATTTATTTCCTTCTTATCTCCAAAAGGTGGGGGTAGGGGGCGAGAAGCACAGGTATGTGCAGCCAGGCAGGTGCTGCGTTCCTCACACCACAAAGAAAGGATTGGTCACGCCCGTGGGGAAATAGTGTGGTCTGAATGAACACCAAGAATAAAGGAACAAGTCAAGTGAGAAGAAGCGACATCTGTCCTATGGCCTAGTGTGTTCAGCTGCACGACATCCTGGTGACAAGTTTGGACTGGATGCTAGGGAACTGGGGATGGGGTGCTGGGGTCTCTCAAGTCTCCCAGAGGTGGTGGCTAGCCCTGGGCTAGCCCTTTCCTATGCCCCCTGGAAGAGAGTTGAGTGTTGGACTGACAGAGGCATTCAGGTTCATTCACACCCACTCCCAGGACAGGGCTGATGGAGAAGGGGGGCACTGACTTTCTTCTTCTTTTTTTGTATATATTTGAAATGTATTTTTTTAAATTTTTTATACTTAAAAAAATTTACTGAGGAGGTGCAAGTGCAGATTTCGCATGTATTGTCAAATGGTGAAGTCTGAGTTTCTAGTGTACCCATCACCCAAAGAGCGACCGCCATATCCAACAAGTATTACTTCAGCCCTAACCCTGTCCAACTCTCCTGCCTTTTGGAGTCTTCAGTGTCTATTATTCACTCTGTGTGTCCATGTGTACCCACTGTTTAGCTCCCACTTATATATGAGAACATGCGGAATTTGACTTCCTGTTTCTGAGTCATTTCACTTAGGATAATGGCCTCCCGCTCCATCCGTGTTGCTGTGAAGAACACAATTTCATTCTTTTTATGGCTGAGTAGTATTCCATGGTCTACGCATGTGTATATGTGTGTGTCACATTTTCTTTATCCAGTCTTCTGTTGGTGGACACTTAGGCTGATTCCATGACTTTGCTACTGTGAATAGTGCTACAATAAACGTACAAGTGCTAGTATCTTTTTGTTGTAATAATTTATTTTCCTTTGGGTAGATACTCAGTAGTGAGATTGTTGGATCAAAGGGTAGTTTTACTTTTAGTTCTTTGAGAAATAGCCATACGGTTTTTCACAGAGGTTGTACTAATTTACATTCGCGCCAACAGTGAATAAGATTCCCTTTTCTCTGCCTCCTCACCAATATCTGTTGCTTTTAGACTTTTAACAACAGCTATTCCGACTGGCTTAAGATGGTATCTTACTGTGGTTTTAATTTGCATTTCTCTGATGATTCATGATGTTGAGCAATTTTTCTTATGTTTGTTGGTCACTTGTGTGTCTAGAACTTCCATTCTCTTCCCTGTTGACCAGGATTGGTTCAGGACAAGAGTGACCCTGAGCTGCCGTCACTTACCTCCTGCCTCCCCACAGAGCACCAGGAGGTTGGCCCATGCATTCAGGACAGAGCTGGGAGCCAGGGCTGGGCTCAACGCCCCCACCCGCCACTACATGAGTGAGTTACCCATTGATGAGCCTTGGGCTCTCTCCCATTAAGTGGAAATGGCAAGACTTACATCACCTAGTGACTTTGTAAGAATTGAAAATATGATTACAAACTCACAGAAAGTGGTTAGCAACAAAGCAGCTCCCAGTCAACCCCCAATAAACAGTACCAAGCACAGAGGCAGAAACTCTATGGTAAAAAAAAAAAATCTCAAGTTCAAACCGCAGCTTATCATTAAATAGTCTGTGACCCGTGAGCCCAAGACTGAATGATTTCCCAGGATGCAAGACTTTCAGTGGTGAAACCTGGAAAACCTAGGCAAACTGAGATGAACTGGTCATTCTGCTTGGAAAGGTGATTTTGTCCCCTATAAAGTGAAGATGACACTATCAGGTTCAGAGGGCTTTATGGTAAGATGTGTGCAAAAGTCCTTCCTGTTAATGAAGTGCTGCACTAAGGAAAAGGCATGTTGCCCTTGTCCTTGTTGTCACTGACATCCCCCCATGAAATCCCTTCGCCTTCGCTTCCTGCCAGTCCTGGGATTTCAGCCAAGACACCCTCCACTCACTTTCCTCACAGCCATCAACTGTGCCCACATTTCAGTTCTCAAAGATGTGCTAGAGAAAATCATTCCACCACAGCTTGTATTGTCTGGGTCCCAAACATAAGAGCAACAGGATACAAGTCGCTGGGTAACAACAAATAAGTAACAACTACCAGCAGTGTGACATGGGCTGTACGGTGTATATAGAAATTCAGTTCTACATATTTTAAAAGTTATCCTGAAGAAAAATGCAAAATGTGTGACCTTCATGGTGACATCTGGAAAAGAAATGTTCCCAAGCTGCAAATTTAACTAAGTTAACAGAGTAGCAGATCTGATTTTAGGAAACAAAAGCTCAAAACACTTCAGAGATTTGGGGGGCTGGGGTTGGTATAGATTTATAAGATGAGTAGATATTGACTGATGGGGCCCACAGGAACAGGAAGTGGAGATGGCTCTATGTGAGAAGAAGGACAGGGTCACAATGCAGATGGGACCTCTGGCCGGCACCCTGAACACGGCCAGGCTGACTGAGTTTGAAATACACCAAAGGCAAACATTGCACAGACATCATTGAAAACCTCAAGTGCAGCTTGGTGGACTTACTGGCACACCTCAGACAAGCAGCCCCAGGAGGGAAAAAGAGACACAGTTTCCTCTCGGGGTGTTTTGCACTTAATAGATGCTTAACCCCTGACTGGTTATGTCGCGGCTCAGATGACAGTGCCCTCCCCTGGTTTAGGCCCCATATATCCATGGCTGTAGCCTTGAGGTTCCACCCACTCTCCAGCTCCCCTGAACTCCCCTATGCTCCTTCCTTCTCACTGCTGCAGATTGTAACCTCCACTCCACCCTCCTGCTAAACACCTTCAGTGACTCTCTAGGGCTCAGCCCATAAAGTCCAGAAACCCTAGCCTGGAATATGAGGCCCCTTCTGAACTGGCCCAACCTGGGGTAAGATGGTTATTGGCTTCCGTGTGGTTATGAATTCCAGACATGCCACTTACTAGCTACGGGGCCTTAAGTCACTCACCTTCCTTAGCTTTTGGTTTTCTCTACTGTGAAATGAGAGTAGTCACGGCTCCTCCCTTACAGGACTATTGTGGGTGTTACATGGGGCAATGTCTGTAAAACACAAGGCGGTCCCGGCACATGGCTTTCAAATCACGTGAGAGGTTGGTACCTTTTTAATGCTCATCTCTCTGGCTCCTTCCTCTGGTAGCTATGATTTCTTCCACACAGTGTGCACTCTCCTAAGACACACTTTGAGTCTTGCTTCTCCATCACTAGGAACAGACATTTTCTGAATCAAGCAAAGGCCACATGTCCAAATCGTTGAAATGCTCATTATCATCCAAGGTCAAGATCAAATGCCTCCTTTTCCTGGAAGCCCTCTCTGATTTTCTCCAGTCAGAAGTAATCCTGCCTTTGGAGTTGACCCAATTCTGAATGTCCATCTTGTTTTCTCTATGCTGCTCTAATCTAGATACGAGTTTTCTTGTACTTTAGTTAATTAATTCTGCATGTTTTATATACATATCATATGACTCCCAGCTGAGAAGCCCATCCTTGAGTTCAGGCATTCTGTCTGACTTACCTTGTCTTGTAAATATATGGTGTGTAGCCAATAAATCATTGATGACTAATGTTAAAATGTACCTAAGAAAGAAATGTGAACGTGAATGAAGAAAGAATCATAATTCTAATTATAACTGTGGAAAACAATCTGGCATGTCCTCAAAAATTATACATAGAGTAACCATATAACCCCACAATTCCACTTCTGGGTATATACCCAAGAGAAATGAAACTGGCATTCACACACAAAAATATTTGTATGTGAGGTTCACAGCAGCATTACTCATAATTGCCAAAAAGGAGAAACAACCCAAATGTCTATCAACTGATAAATATGAAAATAAAATAAAATAATATAATATATATATCCACACACTGGAATATTATTCAGTCACAAAAAGGAATGGCATTCTAATGCATGCTACAACATGGATGGGTCTAAAACATGCTAAGTGAAAGAAGTCAGTCCCAAATGGCCACATACTGTGTGATCCCATGTGAAGATACCAAGTGATCAGAACAGGAACCCCGCAGAGACAGAAACTGGGTTCATAATTGCCATGACCTGAGAGAGAGAGGAAAGAGGAACAATAACTAACGGGGTTGGAGTTTCTTTGAGGGCCGAAAAATGTGTTGGGAATCAGTGGTGATGCCTTCCCAGTTCTATAAAGATACTAAAAACCACGGAATTGCACACTTTGAGATGTGAATTTTATGATTAGCGAATCGTATCTGAGTTTTTAAAATTAAATATTTCAAAAACCAGTGAGGGCCAAAGCAGTCTGGCCCTGGAAGGGTGGCTGGAATGCCAGCCTGTTGGCTAAGTGAGGGTGGGATGGCCCATGAGGAGCTTTGGTTCTGGGTGGGAGATTTGATTGAGTGCCCTCTAAGCTTCCACAGATGCTAAGAAACCCTCGGAGTATGTGCTACCTTACCTGTTCTTGGCTCAGGGTGAAGATTCTCTGGGACGAGTAACATTAAGTCCACATCTCCTTCCACATCTCCTCATTCATTCATTCACTCAATAAATATTTACCAAGCAGCATAATCCAAGGCACTGTGCTGGGCACAGGATCTAGTGTGAGCAAAATCATCCTGCCACGACAGAGCTCGCAGTCTGGCGAGGGAAACACGTGCTAAAGGGACCCAGATTAGCATGCACATATGTGGACAGGGCTCTGGAGGAATCTGACTTGGTTTTACGGCTGAGATCACAGGGAGGACCACACGGGGATAGGGGGCCCGAGCTGGATATGACCCTGTTCACCTGAGCGGGGGGGGTGACTGCTGGTTCATTTCCCTGGAAAGGTAGACTAGAAAGGGTAGGCTGAGGGACGGGGCTGGGGGACGTTAGTGCGGGGCCTCAGAAGATCTGCCTTTCTTATGACTTTTCCACCCAAGACTTTTGTGAGTCTGGCTTCTTCCAGGTTCATTGCCACAGACAGACCCATGGAATTCCATGAAGGAGGTGTGCCATGTGCAGCTGGGTCTGGCAGGCTGATGGAGGGTGAAGGGAGCCTCACTTGACTCTTCTCTGCTTCAGTTTCTCCCCTGTAAGAAAGGGCAGCAGGGCCAGGTCTAACAGGGGCCACAGGAGCGTGGGAGGGAGGCCGCAGAGGTTCTGGATGCAGACCTGAGCCCCCAGCTCCCCAGGATCCCTGTCTCTTCCACCCAGCATGCCGCTTGAAAGTCCTACTTCTTCTCCTCTGTAGGATTGGGGCATGTTTCATGGGTGCTCACAAAACAGGTCTCTTTATTCACCTCCTTAATCACCCCACCTTCCCAACACCTGAAGAAGAAGAAAAAGAGGGGGAGGAGGAGCAAGAGGCAGGAAAGGAAGAAGAGAAGAGAAAAGAAAGAGTCAAAAGGGAAGCACAGATCTCCTTGGAGATGGAGTCTGGGCAGCTGAATGAGCTCACAGCCTCTGGAAGGGAAGGGGAAGGGCTGGCTGGTCAGCCAGCAGTGACTCAGGCCACCCGACTCCTTGTTATTTGTCCACAATGGTGGGGCAGTGAACGGGCTCCACACAGAACAATGCGTTTCTGTGGAGCAGCTATCAGGCCAAGGGCAGAGTTGGGAAGTAAATACTTGGGAAGAAAGGAAGCTCCTTAAGTGTGGGCTGGGGCCCACCGGAAGTGCAGGATCATTTATGCATCTTCCAGAAGGCAAGCATGCCCACAGTGGGCCGAACACAAAGCAGGGAGACACAGAGACCCACGCAGAGAAGATGTGGCCATGTGACACACTGCTAGACTAGGGTGGAAAATATTTGAGGTCGAGAAGTGACCTCACCCTATCACCTTTTGAGACTCCGGGCAGCGTCTTGGGCTCCGAATCCAGCCCAGTTCCCATGCTGCCGCAGGAGCCTGTGGTCTTGCTGGCATCTCTCTAGGTCTGTCTGTCCTGTCTTGCTACCCCAGCGTCAGGACTTTTAGAGCAAGGGCAGCCTGCAGCTTCCCCCTTGTGCCCTTCCTAGGACATGCCCTCCTTGCACAAGCCTTGAGGAGAAATGTTCAGCCTCCTTCCCCAGCAATGAACACCCTGAGACCCGCAGCCTGTCCCCTTCACTGCAACCCCATCAACACTTCAACCACCACAGACACACCCAACAGTACGGCCTTTGAGTCAGGGCTGACACAGATGGCTCAAACAGCCAGTGTCTCTTGTCAAGCCCAAAGTCATCTAGAACGGAAGTCGACCCAAGAGAATCCCACCTGCCACCATGACCAACTCCCAGTGGCCCTGTGAGGGGCTTACCCACCCTCCCTACCCGTGGCCATCATTCTCTCGGCTCAGCCCACGTTGGCTCTGGCTTGCTCTAGCTGTGTGAGCATGTCCTAAGTTTTTTACCTCCTGTATCATAAAGTGCCACTAGATCAGGGAGTCTTGATGCTGGTGCTGATTTTTTAAGTAGGGCATGACACCCTCTCGAAACCCTCTCCAAGTTTATGAGTTTCCGCTACTAGGCTCCCAACTCCAGGGACAGGTCTGAAGGAACTGGGACTTGGACACCTGCTCTCCAGCAACAATTTATCCAATAAGGGCTGAGAAAGTGGTTAATGTAGGAGCAAGACAGAGGTTCTCACCTGGGAGGGGCTGTCACTTGTACCCTGCAGCCTTCAGTGAATACCACGGAGTGTCCAGAACCAGGAATGACCCTGTGGGTGGTGACCGGCCCCATCCTGTGGCGAGCGAGCTGACATTTCCCCATCTGTCCTTGCTACAAGGCCACTTGCTTCCCCGTTGAATGCCAGCTCTGCCTCCCGACACCCAGAGTGGACAGCCAGGGACATCCTCCGTGCAGGGACAGGCAGGGGGGCACATGGGGGCATGCCAAAAAGCAGTCTTTCTTTACCAATACAAAATTCCCTGAGTCCGTGTCCCTGGATCACCCAACCCAAACCCACAGTGGCAAATTTCTCTCCCTCACAGCATCTTCCGGACCACCTGGTCTCTAAGAACCCAGCTGATTTCAGGCAGCCAACAGACACATGAAAAAGTGATCAGTCTCACTAATCATCAGAGAAATGCAAATCAAAACCACATTGAGATACCACCTAAATCCAGTAAGAATGGCCATTATTAATAAAAAAAAAAAAAACAGATGCTGGCGAGGATGTGGAGAAAAAGGAATGCTTTTACATTGCTAGTGGAAATGCAAACTAGTGCAAACTCTTTGGAAAGCAGTGTGGCGATTGCTCAAAGAACTAGAAGTTGACCATCCATATGACCCAGCAACCCCCTCACTGGGAATACCTGGAGGAACTCACATCATGCTATAAAAAAGATACCTGTACATGTGTGTTCATTGAAGCACTATTCACAATAGCAAAAACATGGAACCAACCGTGCTGTCCATCGAAACTGGACTGAATTAAAAAATTGGTACATATACACAATGGAATATTATGCAACCATAAAGAAGGACAAACAAATGAACTTCACAGAAACTTGGATGGATTTATAGTCGATCATACTCAGTGATCTGCCACAGAAACAAAGAACAGAGTAGCATATGTTCTCACTCATAAGCAGAACTTGAACAACTATCATAATGCTATAAGAGGAGGATTGGCAGTGAAAAACTGCCAGGTTGTTGGAGGTGGAATTGGCAGTAGTGGGAAACTGCCAGGGGTCAAGGGGCACACCTCATCAACAAGGGTACCTGCATAATGAACATTTGTATATTTAACCCTTAATTGTACCCCACATCTTTAAAATAAATAAACATAAATAAATATAAATAAATAAATAAAAGTATTTCAAAAAGGAACGCCTCAAAGTAAGGTGAGCCTTCAAGTCCTGGGGAGGCTGCTTCCTCCTCCACTCCCTTGAAGCTTCCTGAATACCCTTTACCCTCCATCCTGTGTCTTGGGTTATGCCAGGGCATTACTCTAATGAACAGTCCACACAAAGAATCACCTAGAATACAGTATGGAGCACCGCCATTAGGAGTGGGAGACCTCATGCAACAGGAAGGCGGAAGAATCAACAGCAAATAGGAAAGGAACTGAGAAAGAAGGGAAGAGCGAAAGTATCAGAGATGGTATGGCAAAGGGCAACCCTCAGCCAATCTTTATGTGGAAGTTTGTACCAAAAACATAAAGAGGGGCTGCAGAGGCAAGACTGAAAGTGACCCATAAAGCAGCACCATGGGAACACTCGTGCTCTGGTGTAGGAGTGTGAGTGAGTCAGGATGGGACTGGTCCAGCTGCAGTAACAAACAGACCCAACCTCCATGGTTTAATGTGGCCAGATTCCATCCTGGCTCACTCTGCAAGGCCAGCACAGTAGTCAGGAGTTCTGCTCAGGGGCCCAAGCCAGTCATGTTTTCATCTCTACACATGCTTTTGTGATCATTGAGGCAAGGAAAAAAAGGCTTCGATGTGCTGGTTCTTGAAATTTCCTTCCAAAAGTGACACACACCACTTCCACACATATTTATGTGACTCGGGGCAAGTCACACAGCCACTTGCAAGTCCCACAGGAAGGGCACCAGAGATTTTTGAACAAGAATGCAGACCACTGCAGAGGGTGAATTCACCTCAGAGAACAGTTGTCCATTGTCTGCAGAAGCTGAGAAATGCCCACCTGCATCCAACAATTGCACTGCTGAGAACACAGCCTATGGAAGCACGGGCCACACCCAGTCAACATGGACCAGTGAGGCTCGTAACAGCTGGAAACAGCTGCAATATCCACCAAACATAGGATGAGTAAAGAGGCAATGGTATATTCAAAAAAACCAAATATTATACAGCAATAAAATGAGCAAGTGAGTGCATGTAACAACATGGACTAATCTTAAAAGCAATCTCTTAAAACCACTAATCTCATGTTTAGCAAGAGAAATAAGACACAAAAGAACAATACAGTGGAATTCTACTTGTATAATGGTCAAAAACAGGTAACATTAAGCTATGTTGTTAAAGACACATGTGTAATTCAAAACAATAGAGGAATAAACAAGGAAGGAATTAACATGGCAGTCAACTTTGGGGTTACTTCTCAGGAGAAGGCAGGAGAACTTCTGAGAACACAGCAGCATTCTGTTTCTTCAGTTACTTGGGAAATCACACTAACTCAATTATTTATTTTCATTTATTTTCAATTATTTGTCACGCTGTATTAACGTTTGTGTGTTTTTTTATGTGTGTTATACTTCACAATAAAAAGTCTTTGTAACTGGGTGCTGTGGTTTATGTCTGTAATCCCAGCACTTTGGAAGGCTGAGGCAGGAGGATCACTTGAGGCTAGGAGTTCAAGACCAGCCTAGACAACATAGTAAAACCTCATCTTTAAAAAAAAAAATCATAAAAACGTTTTCATGAAAAGTAGGAGCATTGTGAACAATGCATTGGGAATTATTATACACAAAGTAAAGCCAACTTGGGCCAAATGGAAGGAAAAAAGATGTCCACATTCCCTATATCCCTAAGAATCCCATGGGAGGATGCTCAACCTTCTTAGGTCCTAAGTTTCTTCAGTGGCTACAAAATTGTCCCATGGCATAGTGGTTCATGCCTATAATCCCACCACTTTGAGAGGCCAAGGCAGGAGGATCAGTTGAAACCAGGAGTTCAAGTTCAAGACCAGCCTGGGCAATCTAGCAAGACCCCATCTCTTTAAAAAAAAAAAGTAAAGAAAAAATTAATCCAGCTTAGTGGCTTAGTGGCACCTACCTGTAGTCCCAGCTACTTGGGAGGCTGGGGTGGGAGGATTGCTGCAGTGAACTATGGTTGCACTATGCACTCCAGTCTGGGTTACAGAACAAGACCCCAACTCACAAAAGAAAAATGTCCTAGGACAACTGGATTTTAAAGACTCTCCTTCCTTTCTATTGTAGATTTGGATTCATTTAAAGACAACTAATTCTCCTTCGCTGATCCTGTGAAGACTCTTTCATCTGAGACTCTCCATGGACTTTCCAAACAGAAGCACCTCCATTCCGAGCACTTCCTCTGGGCCGTGGGTGGCTGTCATAGGTTGCATCTCTGACCCACCTTGAGGAGTGAGTGTTGACATGGAAGAGCTTTCTATTTCAAGACAGCAGAGTGTCCCGGGGAGCTCTGGAGAACCTTCATCTCCACCTGCCTAGAATCGTCAATGGAGAAGAATTCTTTGAGACAGCCTGACTCACTACTTCTCTTTCACTGATAATAGCAATGGCTACCATTGATATTATGTTTATTATATATTTCATCTTCTTCATCTTAATGACAACCAGGTGAGATAGCTACTGTCACTGTCACGATCTTCATTTTACAGATGGAAAAGAGGAGACCTTGGGAGTTTCGGAAACTTGCCCAAGTTTCTGATCAGTGGCAAATACAGAGTGACATTAGACCCAAGAGGTTTGGTGACCTGCCCCGTGAAAGGTAATGCCGACCCTGGAACGCAGGTGTCTAAAATGTTCCCACAGAAGAGCAATTTAACTGCCTTACGTCCCCCTTCTCCAGGATGTCCAGCTTCCCCAGATGAGCTCCCAGCTCTGCCCTTCGCCTGGTGCCAACCATTGCAGCCCTGGGGTGTTGCCTGCCCCTGTGGCACGGCCTTCCCACCAAACCAGGACATCAAGGTTGGGTAGCAGCTACACTGTAGTAGTTGCAGCATGGGCTGTAGATAGCTTCGTTCGTCTTCCAAATCGAAGACCCAAAGACTCTTTCTCTCTGCTGTGTGGCCAGCACCAATGACACAGCCAGAAATGGTATTTGGCCTTTCTCTGGGATTCTGGAGCTGGGGGTGGAGGGAGAAACATTGTGATGGTGACAATACTGAATTTTTTAATGTGATTGGATCTGATTTTATACCAATTTGTAATTTTCTTAATAATGCTTTCTCAAAGGAGAAAGGAGAGTGTTGTTTGCCAAAAAAGAGGGTTTGCGAAAGCCAGTGTATGACACTGGATGGGGTGTTTGGGGGTGGAGGGACAATTGGAGTTGCCACACAAGCAGTATTCTGAGTAGGTGGGTGTTTTAAGCAACTAAAGAATTTTTCTTTGTAAAACACCTCCTTACTTTGGTTGGGCATGGTGGCACTTGCCTATATAATCCCAGCACTTTCACATGCCAAAGTGGGAGAATTGTTTGAGCCCAGGGGTTTGAGACCAGCCTAGGCAACATGGTGAGACCTCGTCTCTATTAAAAAAAAAATCAAAAAATTAGCGGGTGTGATCGTGCACCACTCCTATAAGATCTGATACAAAAGGAGACCTAAAAAAACTGAAATTATCTTTTGGAGGGTAGGTCACGTGTAGTACAGCCTTCCCCCTCTAGGTAAGTGTTCTCGGGACCTATCCGCATCAGTGTACCAGCTAGCATTGTTGTGAGAGGTTGTGTTCAGCTTCAGTGAATTTTTTTGTGGCAATCGGGTAACTGGTTCTTCCACCATGACCATACACCTGTCCACACCATGCTGAGTTTTCAGTAGTTTGTGATAAAAGCCAGCATGAGCCCCATTGCCTACTCTCCCTATTCATTTGATCTCGCCCAGAGCGACTTTTTGTTGTTTCCCCGATGAAGAAAGTCCTCAAAGAGAAATGTGCTAATGTGGAGGAGGAGAAACAAAAAGCAGCAGAAATACTAAAAGGCATCAACATTGACAAGTTCAAAAACTGTTTTGAGCAGTGGAAACAGTGTCTCGATATGTGTATTGCATCAAAAGGGGAGTACTTTGAAGTTTAAACTTAGAGAATAAATACACTATTTCTTATAAATACATTCCATTTTTGGAAGGTCCTCCCTCATATGCAGGATTCCACAAATACCAACTAAATAGCAAAGGCCATTTTAATTCCCTCTTTAATGCAATTTGTTTTGTTGAGTGATCCCTAATTTCTAAAAGTGTTGGGGCTAAAGCTTTTGGTGAAAGTAGACGTAGCATTGGAGCAGATGCTGACCTCAGTGGATGTATGGAGAAGGCAGAGGAAACAATGAAGAAAAGCAGAGATAGACACAATCAGAGAGGTACAGAATCCAGTGTGCCTGCAGCCTCGGCCCAAAAGGAGCAGCTCGGTGCAGCCGACGGCATCTTTTAGGCCAGTCCTGAAGTAGGACTCTGACTAGCACCAGAGCTAGTGTGCTCTAATTTCTCTCTCTCTCTCTCTCTCTCTCTCTCTCTCCCCCCTTTCCCTCTCTCTCTCTCCCTGTCTCTCTCTCTCTCTGTGTGTCTCCCTCTCCCCTCCCTCTCCCTGTATCTCTCTCTTTTTCTCTCCCCCCATCTCTCTCTGTCTCCCTCTCCCTGTATCTCTCTCTTCCTCTCTTCTGCTCTCTCCCCCCCATCTCCATCTCTACATTGACCTCTTCTATACAAAATAAAATAAGATTAACAATTTCTTCAAAGATATCACTTTAAAATCTTAATACTCTCAAATTGCAAAGTCCCAAGACTCTCATCACCATCCACATAAACACGTACTTGAGCATCTCAGAACAATTTTTCTCTGCCCACGCGCTGACAGAAAGCACAGACTCCATGGTCTAAGGCCAAAACTCATGGACGACTCTTGCCATCAGAAAACTGGGGCCTCTGAGCTGCCAGCAGCTGCCACCCCAAATCTGCCATCATCAGCTGCCTGCTTGCCACCATTTATGGCTGACACGCTGGCACCATGCACAAAAGTCATCCTAGAAACTACAGCCTGTTTTAAAACAAAGTACACCTCAAAGTGTCTTTTTTGGACTCCTTTCAAGCCCCAAAGCCTCCTTGCTATCAAATTCAAATTCACTTTTACTTTTAGATATGGCTTTGTGTCATGCTTTCTACATTTGACCATCTCTGACATGATAAACAACAGTCATATACATCCATGGTCTAAGGAGAAAGAGACATAGGGAAATTAAAGGTATTGCCCATAGCCAAGTTTGGGGGTATACGCCTGCAGTCCCAGCTACCCTGAGTCTGAGGCAAGAGAATCACTTGAGCTCAGGAGTTTGAGGCTCCAGTGAACTATTATCACACCAGTGCACTCCAGCCTGGGCCACAGAGCAAGACTCTGTTTCAAAAAAAAAAAATCACCCATGGGGCAAATGTTTCCCTCATAGAGGAAAAAAGAGATGTTCCTGTGGGCCTTTGTGCTCTGACCCCCACTAGCACTGTGGCTGGGACCCCGAGGCAGGTGCCTTGAGTTTTCACATATTATGCACTCCACATAACACTACCCACCAATACCCTACCCAAGTCCGTTTAAACGTTTCTTAAAAACAATGCAAATGGAAAGCAAAGTTATTTTGACCAGCTCAGGGGCTGAGAGGCCTTGGCTGCCTCATGGCAGACAATAGAAGAAAAGACTGCAAACAGATAGGAAAGAAAACATGATTAAATCACAGAGGTGACATTAAATCAATAGAAGCAGTGCAAGATCGATACTCCTTTGCTCGGGGTAACAGCAGTGAGCTTGTGCATATTTTCAGATTGCTCCAAGATTGTTTCCTATCAGTATTGTACAAAGGAAGACTTTGGGGAACCATGTGTCTGGGGGGAGTCTGCTGTTTTCTTAAATGTCTCATTAGATTCTTCAAGGATGGTTCTATTTTTCTTCCTTGATTCAGCAATCCAGTCGATCAGTTTCAGCCCCGTGCACATATGAGACGCCAATACCAATACTAGCGTGGGCAGCCGGATAATTGCCAGATAGGAATTACTCTGAGTTAACCAATGGAAATTAAGAAGCTGTGATTTGCCACTGTAATGACCAGACTGATGGAAATCCAGGTCATGCAAACAATTTACTTTCGAGGCCCTGCCTTTGCATCACTTAGCGTCTGACAGTGGACCATGATCCGCAGAACAGATCCCAAAGTAAGAGAACAGCAAACTCCATGCATCTCTCTGTCTTTGCAGAGCAAATGATCTGAAAAAAGGAGACTTCATATTGAGTAAAGGTTCTTGCACTGATTCTGCCACTAACTGGCAGAGGAACTTAAGCTCTTTAAGCTCTCTGGGCCTGAGTTCTTTTTATCTCTACAATGAGGCTACGGGAGCAGATGATCTTAACATCTTTTTTAACCTCCAAAGTTTTTATTCTATAAATATTGGTCTAAAATTCCTGTGGATCATTTTTGCATGGTAGTACCAAACAAGGGAGCTAAAAAACATTGGGGTATTTTTTAACCACTCTGGAAAAATTACAACTACACAGTACTAAAGACACCTAAACAGAATGTTTTACCAGTAAAGAAAATACATATATAGCTCAAGCTATATCCTGCCATCGATCTGAGCACGGAACAGAGGCAGGATATGGCCGTAGGTTTGCATTTGTTATTAATAGGAAGGCTGAATTTTTCAGGACAAAAATAACATTATCCTCTGAACTAAGGAAATATGAAGCTGTAAATAAAATATTGCTAGCTGAGAGGAGAGTATAGCTGGTGTCACTCTTCAGAATCTCACTCCTGGAGACTCAGTGACTGTTCTGGGCAAATATGTTCTTAGATTCCAATCTGGGGATTAAAATTCAGCCAGATGAAACCTGGGCTAATTGTCTAGAAATAGTAAAGATAGCTTAACAGGAATACACAGTCTCTGCTTGTACATGGCTCTAAGGAGTGGACAGAAAGAGTATACTGGTTCTAGGCATGTTCCTTCCTCAGCAGCAGAGCCAGAAAGAGCAGCCACAAGGAAGCCTCAAGGACAATGCCTCTCCTGCCCAAGAAATCCATAACCTTAGGAGAAATATGATTCCAGATTTCATCAATACTGCAACTGGATGTGATGGTTGAAGGAGAAGGGTAGTAGACCTGTATTCCGAAGCCAAAGCCAAGGTTCGTGTTACCCGGGATCAAAGACGAGGGCTTCAGTCGCCGAATCTGCCTCCTCTCTTGTGAAATGGGAATAATCACCTGCTTCCCACTGCTGGAGGCTCAGATAGCCCCGGCAGGGCTTTGGGAGGCCAGTTCACCTGAGACCTATTTGCTTCAGACAGCTTTGGAATCCATTCTGGTCCTTTTTCCTATTTTCAAGAATGTTTCTTGAAAAAAACAGTTTCTATTTCACTTTTCTTTTCAGGGTATGTTAAGTGCTAAACTGAGTTCCCCCTGAAATTTAAATATTGAAGTCCTAATCCTCAGGACCTCAGAATGTGATTGTATTGGAAGATAGGGCCTTTAAAGAGGTAATTAAGTTTTAACTGGAGTTTTAACTTTCCTCCTTTTAAAGAGGCAGTGGGAGTGGGCCCTAGTCTGATCTGACCAATGTCCTCATGAAAAGATGAGATCAGGACACAGACACACACAAAGGGACAACCAGGTGAGGACGCAAGGAGAGCGCGTCATCTACAAATCAAGGAGGGAGGCCTCAGGAGAAACCAACCATGCTCGCACCTTGATCTTAAACTTCCAGCCTCCAGAACTGGAAGAGAAAATGAACCTCTGTTGTTTAAGTCATCCTATCAGGGGTGTTTTGTTATGGCAGCCCTAGCAGACTAACAGAGGACAAGTGAAGAAAGCAAAAACACTCATGAAAGGCGAAGAGTTGTTACACAAATGGACTGTTGGGTGAAGTGGTTGCAGGTGAAAGGTCAGGTTTTATGTAGGAGCTTGGGAGCCAAACCCCGCCAGCCGACAGCATCAGCTGCCCACAGCAAAGGGGGAGAGACAGAAGGGACGCAAGTCCTCGTGGTATAGGGCTTTGGACGTTCGGGGACAGGTGCCGGCATGGTATCCCAGAAGCCCCTGGGAGAGGACCACTTGGCAGGCTGGACACTGCTAAGGGAAGGGTATTTGTGCCTGGATTGGAGGGTCAGATTAGGACAGAGACGAGAGAGCACTCCAGGCCCGGGGACACCATGAGCCCAGCCCCGGGTAGAAGCATGTCTGGAGTGTCTGGGGTGTCTGGGGCAGAGTGCGAACCTGGAACAGCCCCACAGAGCAGGGAAGAGAGAATCAAAAAGGCTGGTCAGAGACACCACTGGGAACTGGGGTGCTGGGCCCCTATGGAGGGCCTTGAATGCCTTGCTCAGGAGTAAAATTCAGAGAAAACGATGTCTGAGGAAGACTACTCTCCCCTTCATCTCCTCCTGCCAAGAGAATACTAGGCCAAATCAATGCACATAATTTATTACTTTTAAAAAACATGTTTTATAGCTCTTCAAAGTTCTTCTAAGGAAAGAAGAGTAATTGGAGGACATTCCCATCAGGAAAGGCTGGTACCCCTACCCGACAACCCTGGCCCCTGTGTGGGGAGGATCACCGACCAGACGGATGGACGAGGATACCTTGAGAAAGCCCCTCCCTGAGAAGTGGCTGCAGCTCCAGGGCTCCCAAGAACTGCCCGTAGCAGCTGGACGCCTTTGCCCCTTCCCTCCATCCCAGTTGCACGCCTGTGAGCTCACCCAATCCGATAAGATCGCAGCCCTCAGGGTGCGCGGTGGCAGGTCCATTCCCTGAGAAAATCAGAGTTAATTAATACAAGGCCATGGACAGAGCCCGACAATGAGGGTCTATTCTCCCCCAGCTGTGCATGAACAACTCCATGTAATATTTATAAACCAACTTATGTCTGTGCATTGAAGGGAGGCTGGGGCCCTAGGGAACGATTTTGCTGGCCTTGTTTCATGCGTTCAGGAGCTCCATAGGGAGGTGACGGACAGGCTAGGACCCTTAAGGCACACCCCACCCAGCAAGCTCTGGGCTTCTGAGAGCAACAGAGGAAAATTCTACCCCACTTCCGAGGCCCTGTCTGAAAAAAAGAGAAAGGCCTGATGCCAAACTTAATTGACTCAAATTGGACAGTCTCAGGACCTTCTTGCAGAGGGGATCATAAATGAGCCCTGACTGGAGTCAGAACAGTGGGACCTGAATATTATTTCATATTCACTGTCCTGAGGGCAGGAAACACCCTTTCTTATCTTCATAGTCTGAACAGCCCTAGGGAAGTGTATTCTCTGGCCAAGTAAGTGCTAATTAAGCTTTTGCTAAGTGCATGAATGAAGGAATGAGTGAATGAATGAGTGAGGAGACCCAGATGTGACCCAGAGGGGACCACAGAGCAGATTCTAACCTCTAATATGCGTCTGGGGCAAGAACTGGCAAGCTTTGCCTGTAAAGGACCATATAATGAATATTCTAGGCTTTCTGGACCCTGTGGTTCCTGTTGTGACCTTTCACATTTGCTGCAGCCCATATGGAAATGAATGAGCACAGCTGCATTCCAGTGAAACTTTATTTACGGACACTAACATTTGAATTTCACAAGGTTTAAAAAATAATTGGGGGGGGCAGTTGGAGTCTCACTCTGTCGCCCAGGCTGGAGTGCAGGGGCATACTCACAGCCACTCCATAGCCACCCCAGCAGCGACCTGCTGGACTCAGGCAATCCGTCCATCTCAGCCTTCCAAGTAGCCAGAACTACAGACCTGCGCTACCAGGCCCGGCTAATTTTTTTTTTAAATTATTGTAGAGACGAGGTGTCGCCAAGTTGCCCGGGCTGGTCTCGAGCCCGCAGGCTCAGTAATCCCCTTGCCTCGACCTCCCAAAGTGCTGGGATTACAGGCTGAGCCACTGAGCCCAGAGAATTTTTTATTTTAAAGATGTGAGGTACAATTTGGGGTTAGGTATACAAATGTTCATTACGCAGGTACCCTTGTGGATGAGGTGTGTCTCCCCTCCCCCGGCAGTTTCCGACTACTGCCAATCCCTTTCGTATAGTATTAACAGTAGTTGTTCAAGATCCCGCTTATGAGTGAGAACAGGATTTCACATGATTTTCACATCATGGAATACCATTCCTCGTTTGATTTTTTTTCAGCCACTTGAAAGTGGAAAAATCGTTCTTAAGTCCACAGCCGTATAAGAAAACGAGTGCTCAGCCAAATCTGGCCCTCCAGCCACAGTCTGCAAATCCACCTCAGTCGTTGGCCAGGGTGCGGCTGGCCAAGGCTCCCCAGAATCCAAGGAATCCTGGAAGAGAAGGGAGGCCAAGCCATACCTTTCATTCCCGGATTTCTGCCATGGCCTTAAACCTCCTTCTGTAGCAGCGTTTTGCTGCCCCCATGCAGGCTGAAGCTACTTCCTGTGGCTACCTGGAAGCCAGAAACCATTGTCAGGGCCTGCACCACCACCTGCCACCACCCCCAGGCCCAGGGCCACTGCCCCAGTGTTAACATGAGCTGAGGTAAGTTTCATTGTGCTGTCAATGTTTGTTTTGTTACAGAGACTGTTGAGGTTGTTTGTTACCCAGTGCAACCTTGTCTAGACCCTGGCTGATCCAAGCCCTACGTTTTTAAGTTCTCGGCTTTAGAAATTATCTCTTGATTGCACGTTATGAAAATGAAGCTCTCCTCACTTGTACTACTTCTCACCACCCCCAAGCAAGAGATGGTAGCTACGTTATTATTTTTAGTTTTTCTGCTGCTTACCTTTGCAAATTTAGATGACATTTCTTATTTCTTCCACCAGCTTTAAAGGTATCTCTTGACTTTCTTTCCGCTGTGCAAGTCAGGGTGGTAGCAAATCAGTCTTTCTCTCTGCTCCTCTCCTTTCTTTCCTTCCACCACCCCTCTTGTATCATTTGTCATTTTAATTTTACGGTGTCGGGAATAATAATATTGGCATTCTGTCTTGAAGTCATAATCAAGCCTTGTGGGCTTTATTCCTAGGTTGATTCTAAAAGAAAAATAATTTTTTAAGCAATGAATGCATTTATGTTATTATGACAGTATAAAATTATTTCATTCAGGACCAAGTAGCACAGTAAAATTTTATTTCTATAGGTCCGATGTGAAGATCTTCCGCCACTCAGGGAGAGTGTTCCCAGCATCAGGCTTGAATGGATTCCCTGCTCCTTGTGCCCCAGCAATTTCTCAGGATTTTCTTCCTACCTAGAACATGGTGTTTTTGTACAGTCTGGGCTTCTTTTAGACATTTTTTCCCAATGGCAACAACTTGTGTTTGTTTATTTTATTTAATAGATGTGGGGTATAGTTCAGGATTCGGTGTGCAAGTGGACGTTATACAGATAAAGTTTGGGCCTCCCTTTGGTCCCTACTTTGCCCAGTCTGAGATCAGGTACCCTTATTAATGTTATGTGCCCCATCCCCCAGCAGTTTCCGGATACTGCCAATCCCTTTCTTATAATATTATGGTAAATGTTCAGGGTCCACTTATGAGTGAGAACATGTGGTACTCTGTTCTTTATTTCTGTGATAAATTACTGAGTATGATAGACTCTAAATCCATCCAAGTTATTGCAAAGTCCATAAATTGTTCTACTTTATGGCTGCATAATATTTCATCATGTATATATACCACATTTTTAATCCATTTTTTAGACATTATTATTAGTCCCACCCAGTTGGTATGCCCCCTTCTTCCTGGCTAAATAGAATTGTGATTCTGTTCAGGTGATAATATATACAGTCTCAAAAGAGGAACCATGTACTAGTCCTGTCAGTGGGTCTCAAATCTGGTGGTTAGAATCACCTGGAAAGCTATTTTTTTTTCAGTTTAGAATTTTATTTTTTTATTTAATTTAATTTTTTTATTTCACTAGCTTTAGGGGGTACAAATAGGTTTTGGCTACACGGTTGCATGGTGCAGTGGTGAAGAAGTCTGAGTTTTAGTGGACCCACCTCCCCACCTGTGCACATTGTACCCAACAGATGATTTTTGATTCCTTCCTCCCTTCCCACCCTCCCCCTTCTGAATCTCCAGGGTCCATGATACCCTTCTCTCTGCCTTTGCAGATCCTTAGTTCAGCTCCCACTTAAAAGCGAGAACATGCAGGTTTGGTTTTCTGTTAGAATCACCTGGGAAGCTTTTTAGAATCACACATGCCCAGGAGCCACCTCATGCCAAGTGGACCAGAATCCCTGGGGCGGAACCTCATCATCCATTTCTTTTAAGTTCCACCAAATTGAGAAAAACTTTAAACCAGCCGCGACTATTCTGCTGCCTCCCTTTGCCAGATACTCACCCTCCCATTCTATCTTGCAGTGAGATGTGGACATGTGACCCACCTGTGGCCAGAAAGGTCTGCTGGAAACTCTAGAAGTTTTTCCTTCATGACACATGGAAAGACCTTCTTCAGTCACCCTCCTTGTTTCTATTCTTGCCTTTGAATGCAGTGTGAGCACATCGTGCCTGGAAATATGAAGGCCACCTCACAGCCATGAGGTGACAAGCTGGAGAACAAAACATCCTCATGCTAAGGGTGCCAGAACAGAGGAGTGGAGACAGCCTGGGTCCTTGAGGATGTCTTTGAGGTTCTGAGCCAGTTCAGAGATGGCCCATCTCTGGAGTTCCTATGAAGTAAACAATAAATACTCTAATGGCTTAAGCCCCTTTAGGACAGATTATCTGTTACTTGCAGCCAAAAGTTCTTTTATTAACAGACTAACTCTTGTTTCTAATTTAGAGAAGAAATATTTTTCTTCCACAAGCCACTACTGTCTTCCAGCTGCTTCTTCAATCTATGACATAACCTGGTTTCATTGTGTAAGGTCTTCTTAATGCCCACTGACTTCTTATTCTAATTGGACTGTTTCTTCTGAAGGCCGCAACTAACATCATTCTAGAATGTATTTCCACTGGACTCCTAGGTTAGTGCCTCTGTTTCTTATTTCCCTTACTCATCTTCATTAACTTTCTGGAATATATCCTCAGGTAACATTTTCAGAAAAGGTCCCTCAGAGACAGAATGTGTACACCTTGCCCTTATGCCTAAATCATACTTGATCTTGCTACAGTTGCTTATGAAAACGCTAATGCTAGTGTGAACTTCATCCCTTGGTTGGTGGCCTGTTTTTTCCTTTTCGCAAGTTCCTAGGTGTCTCTTTTTCTTCAGTTTTCTGAAATTTCACCAAGAAATGTAGGTCTTGTTTTCACTTGTCATGCTGGACACTCACTGCTTTCCTGTTATTTTGGAAATTTGTTTCTTTTCTGGTCTTGAATTTAATATTTTTTTGAAATTTTCTTTCCTGTTTTCTCTTCTCTTAAGAAATCTGTTAGTTTGACTTTTGGGGCTTTTTTTTCCTGCCTGATTTGATCCTCTGTGTACTTTGTCATCTTTCCTATATTTTCTATTTTGTTCTATGATCTGGAAATTTCCTCAACTTGTCTCCCAATTCTGTGATTGGTTTTATAATCCTTGTTTTTATTTCTGAATATTCTTTCCCATGGTTTTATAATATCTGTTCTTGTTTTGAAATGCAATATCTGCTTTAAGGATACTTCAAAAAACATTTTTTAAGATGTGGGATACAATACAGGACTAAGTATTCAAGTGGTCATCATACAGGTAGAGTTAGGTCTACCTTTGGTCCCCACTTTGTCTGGTTTGATGTTGTGTCCCCTCTCCCACCCCACCCCGGCAGTATCCCACTACTGCCAATCCCTCTCTTAACAAGTTTACCAATATTTTTTTTTTGAGTCAGAGTCTCACTCTGTGGCCCAGGCTGGAGTGCACTTGCACACTCACGGCTACTGCGGCCTCGACCTGCTGGGTTCAGGTGATCCTTCCACCTCAGTGTTCCAAGTAGCTGGAACTACAGGCATGCACCACCACACCCGGCTAATTTTCTGATTTATTGTAGAGACGAGTTCTTGCCAAATTGCCCAGGCCAGCCTCAAACTCCTGGGCTCAGACAATACTCTCGCCTCTGCCCCCCAAAGTGCTGGGATTACAGGCATGAGCCACCATGCCCGGCAAAATGTTCTGTTTAGAAATTGATATATGGTATTCGATTTATTTCTTCTTTTCTATAGGGTAAATAACTTTTCTTATGCATTCCGAACTCTCTCTTTTGTTCTGTTGGTGTCCTTGTATGTCTGCCAAGTAATACTAAAGAACTGTCTCGACCTCTAGGAACCCAATGTGAGTCTTACCTGTACACAGGTCTGTTTTCCTGCTGTTTGTCCCCTGAATGGCATGGTGGGTGGAGTTTTTCATGTACAATCCAGGACCTATCAACTGGTCTACGAGGAGTTTGCCATTAAACTCGAGCCCCCAAAATGCCAGAATGAGAAAGGCATTATTCTGAAGTTCTACAAGAAGTCCATCCAATGTCTAAAGTTTAAAAAAATCCTATTCTTATAAGCCTCGGGTGGGAGAGAGCAGACACAAAGGGGAAGGGGAACGGAAGAGTCCTGAGGATGCGCAGGACAGTGACAACTTAACTTTGTTTCCATCTCAAGTCGCACAGCTCCTGCAGCCCACGAGGGGCCCTGCAGATCCGCTCTCACCTGGAATGCAGCCACACGCCCCACCCCCCACCAACTCCCCTTGAATCCAAGGGTGCCCTTCCTCCACGACATTTCATCCACAGGAGCTTGCGTTCACTTTAGGCCCCACGGAAGCTTGCCGTGCTATCTCATCCTCCTTGGGATCTGTTCTCTGCCGTGGATTCCCTGTTCTCCTTCCTCCCTGCTCTCTCGACAGGCTCTGATACTAGAGGGAGGAAGCAGACTCAGGTGAGCAACTTCTAAACACCATGTCTCTCACTGAAAGAATAAAACTCCGCCTAGTTGGTACAACAACTCGCGCTGGGGTTTGCAGCAAACACGCTGGGTCCTTAGGCATGCTCCCTGGGCCCTCCGATCCCGGCGCTGCTGTGCTGGACAGCTCCGGGCTGCTGTGCCCCTCCTCCTCCACACCTGCTGGGTTTGCTCTGCTCTCTCGCCTGAAGCAGGCACCATCTGAAAGGGAGGGGAAGCCGACTACCCCGGGACACCCTCTACCTAAAGGGGAAGTAGCTGGGGTAGGTGCCCCCACCTCCCTTCCTTACAGGGACCGTTCTGTTCCTGCACTTCGCTAGCAGAGCCACCGTCACCTTCAGCAGGAGCCCAGGTGACCTCCCTCGATGGTCTCCTCCTCCCCATCTCAAGCCTCCCCCCCACTCCTGATTTCTGAGATCACCTCCCCAATGCATACTTTCCCCAAATCATCTCAGGCTCTGCCTCAGTGGGACTCAAACTAAGACAAGGCATATCCTCCTCTCCAGGGGGCATACGAGTTTATCAAAGGGTGCCGATGTTGCTAGAATGGTAATGGCCAGAGGCAGATGGCCCAGGGAGCTGGACGAGTGAGCAGGTCCAACCAGGGGTTTTGGGGACATTGGGTCATGGGATCAGGCCAGCGCCCAGAAGGAGGATGGGGGATGAAGGAAACAGTGATGAGGAGAGCCCCCTAGGGAGGACCACTAGAATTTAAGCCTGCTAAGGCATGGGCAGTGTCGGGTTCAGGATCCTTGCTTGAATCCAGCCACAGCCAGCAGCTTCCGACATCTAAAACAAGCTTCAGGAGGAGCAGCCACAGCACTTCCTCGGGGCGATAGGCAGCCAGGGAGCTGTGCTGGAGATGGGGCCACCCAAAGGAAGCTTTCACCCATCCCAGGAGAAGGAGACCTGACTAGGCCCACCTCCTGGTCAGTCTGTCCGCTGGCCAGCACTTGCCACATGTCCAGGAGAAATGAACCTTGGACCTAGAGCTGTAGATCCTGGGGCCTGCATTTCCCCATGGAGCAGAGTCTCTGGACTGGTATGACTAAGAGCAATAACTTCTGTTTTTAGTTAAGCAGCCATATTTGTGGGCCTCTGTTACAGCATCTTAGTTCGTATCCTAACACATAAAGCCTAGGTGAATAGAAGGATCATTCTGGAAAGCCTTCCTGAGGAGGTGGTGCTCTAGCTGAAATTGGAAGGAGGGGAACAAAGAGAGAGTGACAGCAAGGGGAAGACAAGGCTTTGCCCAGATGCCACTGCTTGCAGAAAGCAGGTTGCAGGCTTGAGGCTGGAGGACAAAGAAGGAAGGAAGGTACATTGGAGAGATTTGAAGCTACAGAACCTAAGAAGAGCAGACCCACAGGAAACAGCCCTTGAGGAAAGGAGACATATCTCTCAGTGTGTTGGTTTATGGTTTCACGTTCCCACCTGCTAGTGAGAAATGTCCTTCTGGAAAAAACAGCCACGAGCAGGAGGGGGAGGGTGTGGGCCTGGAACTGGGCATCTGTCCCAGGTCTGCAAGGGGGCAGAATGGCCCTCACTCGTGCAGTAGAGTTGGGACACGTCAGGGAAGTCGCAGCACCAGAATTGCTCTTAGAAAGGAGCTGTACTTGTTTCAAAAGAAAATCCTTGCTGAGTGCCTGGGGTCGCCGGTGCAGTCAGAGCCACTCGGTGGAGACTCTGTGGGAGCAACGAGGGAGCCAGTGAGCACTCCTAAATCTTTATGACATCTGCAAGCTCCTGAAGTGACCTGTGTGTGGGTTTGCAGGGATCTGTGAGTGGACCTGGATCATGTCCTAGTACGATGGGCAACTGGAGAGGCCAAGGGTATAGCCGCACAGAAAGCAAAATGAGGCCTCCCAGCGAGACGTGTGTGTAACTCGTGCAGAACTGCAGCTCGGGCCAGATTAGGCTGCTGGTTCCCCCAACAAGGCAGCGTTGCCAGGAGTTTGTGCTGAAGGCTGTAGGAGTCTGGGGACCACGGCAGTTCCAGACAAGGATAAAAAGCTAAGAATTGAGCTTCGTGGCCAAGCTCGGTGGCTCAGCCTGTAATCCCAGCACTTTGGGAGGCCGAGGCAAGTGGATTGCCTGAGCCCGTGGGCAACAATGGTGAGACCTCGTCTCTACAATACCTCAAAAAAAAATTAACTGGGTGTGGTAGTGCTCACCTGTAGTTCTGGCTACTTGGAAGGCTGAGGCGGAAGGATCTCTGGAGCCCAGCAGGTCGAGGCTGCGGTGGCCGGGAGCGTGCCACTGCACTCCAGTCTGGGTGACGGAGTTTGACTCCAAGTCAAAAAAAAAAAAGAAAGAATTGACCTTCATATATCTTGGGTTGTTTACTCTGAGAGTCTTTTGAACATTGTATCCTCTCCTCAAAAAGCCCCAGGCTACAAAAGCATGTCAAACAGCCAGTGATGAAGCTATTGCAAGCAGCAATAGCATCAGAAAAAGAAAGTAAATATTAGGGTAAGTGAAGCACTTTGTTTTTTTGAGTCATAGTCTTACTACCCTCCTGCCTCAGCCTCCCAAAGTTCTGGGATAACAGGGGTGAGCCACTGCACCCAGCCAGGGAGGCACCATTTTAAAGATTGGCCTGTGGGCACAGTGGTTCACACCTATAATCACAGCACTTTGGGAGACCGAGGCAAGAGGATTGCTTGAGCCCAGGAGTTTGAGACCAGCCTAGGCGACATAGCGAGACCTCATCTCTACAAAAATTCAAAAAATTAGTCAGGTGTGGTAGTGCACACCTGTGGTCAAGGCTGCAGTGAGTTGTGATTGTACCACTGTACTGCAGCCTGGGCAATAGAGTAAGATCCCAAATCAAAAAAATAATAAAGATCAGCCTGTCACACTGCCCAGAGATCAATAAGCCCCTGCGGAGAAACAGGCCTCCATTGGTAGGCTAGGTAAGGGCTTACCCGGAAGGTTCAAGGTTCTGAAACCTGAGGTGGATGGAGGACAATAGGCCAACAGACACCACATACTGGGAATTGCTGCTTGTTGAGGACCTTCTGCTCCCGGGCAGGCCCTTCCCAAGTGTGTTGCCTGCATCTTCTCTTGCACGTGTCAGTTGACCCTGCAAGGTACATGCTGGGAATCCCATTTTATAGATGTGGGCATTGATGCTCGAGCAACATAGATAGTGTCTGAACTGGAACTCAAGCAGGTTTGTCTGCGGCCAGAGCTCATTTCCCTGTGGGTTTTCTTGTGTCTCCAGAGTGCAAGGACTTGTGCAGAGCCATGGCAGGATGGGAGAGGATAGTATGAAGTGACCCTGTGATCTGAATGGGTAAAAACCAGGTCCCCATGGCTCACTAGGGCTGGCCTCCTGAGATGCAGCCTCCAGAGGCTTCAGCTAGTGTGCTCTGGGCAGTCTGCTCGAGCAGTCTTTTCTGTGAGCCTGAGTACAGCACAAGCCAGACAACGGATAGGGCAGAGCCCTCCAAAGTCAGGGTCAGCCCCCAGGAACAGGGACAACACCTCCCCCCGCACCCCCCCACCCCACTCCACCCCACCCCCATCTACCAGGAACCTTTGCAGGTCTCTCATGGCCTCCAAAAAGGTGGGTGGCAACCTTTGCTTTTTATCATCACATTAAACCCAAGAGTCATTTTCAAGTTGAAGTTTGCATTTAACTTTTTTTAAATTGCAAACAGAAGTGTATGGTCCAACAATAGGTAACCCTGTAAATCATCGTTAAAAACGCCTCCTGTCGTGAAACAATGACAAGAATAATAATCGATGAACGTATATTAAGAGTGAGAGGTTTATGCCGGGCTGAGACAATAGCACAACAAAGCAAATGTTTGCATTCTTTAAGAATAGCATTCTCATTTATAAAGTATGAGCAATAAAATCAATACTGCTGAAATTGAGCCACAGCAGGTGGAGCACGTTTTCTCGACCTTAAGACAGGTTACTAGATAAGAATGTTCTATATTCTTTTCACAAAATGAAAATAAGGCTCCAAGTTCTCAATCTGCTATTTATGGTTAGGTTGGATTTTTTTTTTCCAAAGAGGTTTTAAATGAAGATGAGCCTACAATTGCAAATATGTGAGAATAGTGTCCCCTTATTAATTAGCCCCTATCTTAAATATTCAACATTCAATACATATCTGACAATTGATCTTTGTCTTTCCTTTGAGAACATCTGAATTTAAATGTGGAAACTGAGGTGCTGTGATTCAGTGCCTATTTTGGAATGGAATAAGGAAGAAAGTTTGGGAAGTGTCCCCTGCCTAAAGTAGGAAGGATGGTGTCCCCAATACATTGGAGGAAAATGATTATTGATGATGTTGATGTCATCACCATGGTGAGAGTGACAGAGAAGGCCAGATGGTGATTTCTGATACTGGATACCTCTGGGAAGGTGTGCAGGTGACCCTTCATCACCCTGTGCCTTGTATGAGCAGCAAAGACCTACAGGAGAGTGGAAGAATGACATGTTTACCAACTCACTATTTATAGGGCATGCAGAGGGGTCTGCCTGTAGGAGAAATGCACTTACAGAATTGAAACAATTACTCAGAGTGTGAATTCTACTGCAAATCCTGTCAGCAGTCATGTACCACTGTGGTTATGATTTTGCAAAGCTGCCCAGCTCCTGGGCAATGCCACCATCTTGGTTTGTGTCTCTACCTCACCCCTCCCGGCCAGAGGACCCAGACCTCTGCAGTCCTGAGCTCCAGAGCTCTGCTGTGCCACCCCTGGGCTGGCCCCTGGACTTTTTCTGTTCCCGTCCCTACCCCATTTCCTCCCCAGATTCCGTGCCAGGGCATATCTGCTCAGCGGGCATGACCGTGATTTTAGCTTATCTACAGAGACAAGCCTGGTAGTGATCTCCCCGAGAGCCCTTTTACGGTTGGATGAGGGCCAGCTCTTTGCTGCTTCTCCAGCACAGTCCTCGTCTCTGACACCATCCCTCTCTCAGCACCAAGGCTGGAAGAAGAACCTCAAGGGGCACTCAGGGTTCACCAGAGTCACCCTCAGGGAGGCATTTGCCAGGGACCACTCCCTGGCTGCCCCCTCTCTGGATGCTGAGAAATACTCTCAATGATGAAACCGCCCCTTGGCAAGCCCACGGCAGGCTGCCTGCCAAATGCTCTCCCAGCAGAAGGGGCCGTTTTGCAGGAAAGAGGAAAAATGATTGCAAATATGAGCAGACGTCAGCTTTCTCTTTGGAGGCAAAAGGTTGGTAGCAGGATGAGATCATTCAAAACACTCTCTCTCCTCCACCTGAATTCTTCTCATGTGGACTGAAGGAGTCCCAAATCCTAGGTACACCTGCATTCAGGTCTCCCGTGCAGGGAGGGACTTCCCAGGCCACTCGGGGTCTCAGGCAGCCATCTATAGATACAGATAAGGAGAGATAGACAGAGCTTGAGCTAGATCGATGTCGAACCCCCTCCCTAGAATAGCTTAGAAAGATTACAGCTTTAGAGTCAGAGAGCCTGAATTCAAATCCCCATGCCTCCTCATCCTGGCTGTGAGACTCTCTGAGCCTCATTTTTCTCAACTATAAAATAAAGATAACAATAAGACCTTCAGGGTTGCCTTAAGAGTTGAAATATAATTAAGAATTACAACACTTATTGAGGGCTCACTTAAAATGTGAGGCTCTTGGCTAAGAGGTTTTCATGGATTCCTTTATTTAATCCTCTCAAGAACTCTTTGATACTCGTATTGGGGAATTTTGAGCCAAGTGGCTGAGTGACTGGCCCAAGGTAAAAGCCAAAACACACTCTTCTGCTGACCCACACAGCCTTCACACTAATCTGGACAGAGGAGTGAGATAAGTCATGCTGAATGTCTGACTCCACAGCTGGCAGATGGAAATCCTCAGTAAACGGTAACTACTCATAAGTATTACACACTCTGTTGCCTGCCATTATACCCCACTACTGACACACACTCACGCATGCTAACACATGCACACACGCGCACTCATACTACCACCCATGCTAACATGCTTACACATTAACACACTCACACTCACACACTCACACTCACACACTCATGCTAATACACTCTCAAACTATGCCACACAGATTCTCACACACATTAGCACACACATGTACTCTTCTTACCCACTCATACAGCATCTACTCACACTCACACAGTCACACGTCAAACACTCATACTAACACATGCTCATACATGTGTACACTCACGCATATATACACACACTTACATGTGTGCACACACATATACAGACTCACATAGTGTACTTATACATGCCTACACTCACAAGAACACACACATACTCTTACACACTCAACATGCTGTCCTGTTCACACACTCATGCACACTCAAATGACATACACTTGTGCATATCTACACTCATGTACTTGCTTGCACACACACAGCATATACTTATATATACTTACACTTACACGTGCACACACACAGTCACACAATGTACTCATCCAAAGTTACACTCACAAAAGTACACTTGCTCTTGCACACTCAACATGCACAGTCAAGTGCTCACACATCCACACACATTCACATATTCATGTTCATACACACTCACATGTGCATGCACTCACACACACTTGCACATGCATACACTTACATGAATACACACTCATACATACACATTCATACATGCACACCCTCACATACACACATACTCAGATATACTCCTGCATATAAACACTCACACATACACAAAGACACACTCACACACCCTCAGATACACCCATGCTCATACACACCAGCAGTTGCACCATCTCACTCTCTTTCACTCTCCCTTAGACTGACCTTTCATATTCTTTTCTCCTCTGAGTTCTCCTGAATGGACATCTGCCAAGGAAGGAACACAGGCACTTTCTCCCTCGTGTAGACCGAAGCTGACAATGGTCATTTTGACCCAAATTTAATCTTGGACTAAAACCACAGCAACAGAGCTTCAAAGACTGAAGATGTGTAGATAAGTGAATGGAAAGCAAGAGCTCCTCCTGTGATCTTCTCCGAGCTTACTACACACAAACCACCTGCGGTGTTGTACAACTGCAGATTCTGAAGCAATAGGTCCAGGGTGAGGCCGAGGTTCCATATTCCTGACAAGTTCCCAGTGATTCTGCTGGTCCCCGGACCACACTTTGAGGAGCAGGTTATAAAATATTTGAGGGACTGATCCTGATCCAAAGGATGAGAATTTGCGGAGCACTTTGGGGTGTTGGAGCACTAGGTACAAACTTCCAGACTAAAGTGTCCCCAGTGTTCACATGATGGTTTACTTGCCAAAATCCTAAGCAAAGTCAATCACAAACATTGTGAAAGAAAGAATCTTGTGAGTTCTCAAACCCTTTACCCTCACTTAACAGATGGGGCGACTGAGGCCAAGAGAGGCTGCAGGACTTCCTCAAAGCCACACAGACACTTGGCAGCCAAGCCAGTCTCTAGCTCCCCACTGAATCGGGAGTGCCCGGATGCTGCCTTAGTCACCCAGGCATAAGCACTGTGGGCAACTCAAGGCCATTCCTGGGCATGACGTTTTATGAGCAATGGACAGTGACATGGTTTCTTCTTCTTACTTTTCATCAAGATTATTCCCCTGGGATTGTGTGAATCTTGATCAGAAGATGACCCACCACTGAACATCGTGCATATTCCTCTTTTAAGTGGAGCTTTCCTGACCAGACTAGAAACTGCTCTCAGTAATCTGCAGCGTATACATAGGCTCCAGGCATTCTGTGCCTCCCAGTGTTTGTATAGCACGTGAAGCACACACGTGTTGGGCTTCTTGTTGGGAACACAGATGAGTAAGAAAGGCCTCGATGAGTTTTGGTCAGGCGCGAGGACAGCCAGGGGCATGTTTAGGGAGCTCTGTGAACATGAAGGAGGAAGTTTTGCCCAGCAAGGAGGTAAGGAGCCATGAGCAGGGGGAGGCAGAAGGCCGAGATGGCCTTGATGGACAGGACCTTCCAGGCTTGACAGCAGGAACATCAAGAGCAAAGGCCACAAAGCATCCCATTACATGAATGCGATAGTCACGCAGCTCCCTATGGCTGGCTTGGGGGTGGGAAGACAGGACTGCCCAGGAATATCCTGAAAAGGCAAGCTTGGGCCAGGTTGTGAAGGATCTTGATGTCACACAAGACTCTGAGTTTTTCTGATGCGAGTTCACACAATTTCTAAATCTCCCAGGCTATTTCTCACCAAAGTCATGAACTTCTGTGAGAAGATCCAAGTCTAAAGCTATCAAAAAGTGGTATTCCTCCTTGGCAGTTTTAACTTCCTCTCCATGAGAAGATCTTCCCCTTGGAACTGTAAACTCCTAAGGAAATCTATTGCTTTTTCCTTTCTTTTCTCAAAGTTTTTTCAGGCTCTGTACCAATGAAAGTCCATAATTATAGGCATGACACAATCTTATCTTAGGCATAAAGTAATAACTGAAATGCCTGATTTCAGCCCTGGCTGTGCTAAGCCATGTCGAAGGGTCATGGAAGAAGCCAGTGACATGGTAACCTACCCCTGGGAGGATTTTATGAGAACCCCTCCCCCCACTGATGCACAGATGCCTTACACAGGTCATGTGGAAATTCAACCAAGAATATATAGGAGGATTGTGATGAACACCCTCAGATTTTGTTTGTATGGGAAAGTGTTTATCTTTCTTTCATTTCTAAAAGACAGCTTTACCAGATAAAATATTTTTGGTTGGCTATGTTTTTCCATCAGCACTTTGATGATATCTTTCCATTTCTGGCCCATTTTCCTAATGGTTTGCAAAGTTTTTGCTGAGAAATATGCTGATATTTCTCAGCATTTGATGAGAGTTCCCTAGTATGTGACATGTTACTTTTCTGTTGCTGACTTCAAAATGATCTTTGTCTTTGACTTGATCATTTGGTTATAATGTGTCTTGGTGAACATTTCTTTGGGTTGAATCTATATTGGAACTTTTGAGCTTCATAGGTCTGGGTGTCAAGACTAGGCAAGTTTTCAGCCATTATTTTATTTAAATAATCTTTCTATTTTTTAATCTGTCTTCTTTTCCTGATACTTTTATAATACATATGTTGCATCACTTCATAGTGTGCCATAAGTCCCAAAAGCTTTCTTTCCTCTTTGTTACTCTTTTCTTGTCTTCTCCTAACTAAATAATTTCAAAAGACACAGCTTCAAGTTCACAGATTTTTTTATTCTGCCTTATTAAGACTGTTGAAACTCCTTACTGCATTTTCTATTTCATTCACTGTATTCTTCTGTTCCAGAATTTCTTTAGTTCTTTTTTATGATTTCTGTTTCTTTGTTAAATGTTTCCATTTGTTCTTATGTTATTTTCCTGACTTTATTGAGTTTTCTATCTGTGCTATCTTGTATCTCACTAAACTTTCTTAAAATAAATATTTTTAATTTCTTTCCAGGCAATTCATAAATCTCCATTTCTTTGGAATCAGTTACTGGATATTTATTGAGTTCCTTTGGTGGTGTCACTTTCCTTGATTTCTCACGTTTCCTGTAGCCTTGTCTTGATGTCTAGGCATTTGATGAAGAAGTCACCTCTTCCAGACTTTAGAGAACAGTTTCTCTGGGGAAAGACTTTCACCTGCAGATTGGTACAAAGGTGTCAGTTGGATGGGGTGTGAGAGCTCTGGTTTCTGGGAGGTACAGTGGTGTAGTCTCCATGCAGTTTCATTAGCAAAGGTCAGCATCTTTGAAGATTGTGGAGATCCTTGATGACAAAGGCTACAGGTGTTTGTAGTGGTGGTGGTGGCAGTAAGAGCTCTTGAGGTCTTTTGTAACAAAAGCTTCCAGTGCCCTCTTGTTCTCTTTTTTCCTGCAGGAGAAGTCCTAACTAATGGGGTTCCTTTTGGTTCTGGATCTGGCTTTAGGAATCCATGGCAGTGATGAGTTTCAGGATGCAGGTGCTCAGGGCAACTACAGAGCCAGGTCCTGGGCTCAGGGGCTTGAAGAATTACAGTGGCACCAGGATCCTGTAGCATGGGTGCACCTGCCAAGGCATGATTATGTGCAGATTTTCCACAGAGTTGGGAATGCACCCAGCAGCTTCACCCTAGGTAGATGGAGTGCAGTAGTGACTAGGGCCCCAGGGGCAGAGTACAGCACTCTTCACCTGAAAAGAATTCAAAACACTTATTTTAAGAAAGTTTGGTGAGATGCAAGAGAACACAGATAGACAACTCAATGAAATCAGGGAAACAACATATGAACAAATTGAGACATTTAACAGAGAGATAGAAATCATAAAAAAAGAACCAGACAAATTCTGGAACAGAAGAAAACAGTGAATGAAATGGAAAATGCCATAAAGAGCTTCAACAGTCTTAATAAAGCAGAATTTAAAAATCTGTGAATCTGAAGAGAGGTATGATAGCTGGGCCTGAGCATCCCAGACATAGCAGATGGTGTACAGCAGCAGTAAGACCCTGAGAATGGCAAGGCACAGCTCTGACTTACTAGCCCTGGAGTGCACATGGCTCAATGGCAGCTTGTTCTCAGGAGGTGGGGGCAGTAACAACTTGGGCCTAGGGGTTGGGGGGCTACCGTAGTTGCCCAGGTTCTGGGATTTGGGGTACAACAGCAGCAAGTCCTTGAGGAAGGCACAGCATTGGCTTCTTCTTTTGGCGGGGGGACAGCAGCATGGAGTCAGCAGCTCTCTTAGCTGGGCTCAGCATCAGTGACAAATGCAGGAGGACCTGGTGACAAAAGTTGCAGGTTTCTGCAGTGGTGATGAGGGCCGTGGGGAGTCCTTCTGCTCACCTCTTTCCTGCAGTGGGGGAATCCCTCTGAGAGGACCCCTCCTCCATTTCAAGCTGGGGGATGGGATGGTCTGGGAAAAGTGGCATCTGCCCACTTGTCCGTGGCCACCCTCGGTTTCTTTCTCCAAAATGTTTCCACGGCTTCTTTGGTGTACTCTAGAATGCTCTCAGATCTACGCAACTGGTATATGGTGTTGTTTAATGTTGTTTTTATTGTTTTATGGAGGAAACATACACTGGGACCTCCTAGCTCACCATCTTGTTTATGTCACCCCCAGGAAATAGTTTTATACTCTATGAAAGGTTGGTCCACAGGATGGATCTTAATAACAAAGACCCTAACTTGTATTCAAGCTAGCACTTTATTTATTTCAACTGCCTCATGTATTATTTTGCAGAAATCTGAAATTTTGCTAAGCAAAGCATATTGTAGCTGTGGGTTTTTTTCACTTTAATGTTTGTTTCCAAAATGTATTATTATAACTCTGGGTTCTCCTGTCTCTGATACTTGTTTCCATAGATCCTAACTGAATGAGTTTGCCTGCATCACTTATTACTTCAAGAGTCACATCTCAGCCTCTGTGATGGTCTCAAGAAGTCAACAGAACATCCATGAATTCAGCGTCAGCTTCCTCAAGTCTCCAAAGCACTGGAATAAAATGTACCTCATTTGAAGCTTAAGTATATGGAAGTATTGGGTTTTGAAAGTCTCTTTATTTTAAAAAATGCTATGAATATGAACTTCAGCCTGTATCAACTGATATGTTTCTTTAGGGACTGGAGATAGCTTCTTGTGTGTTCTGCAAAATTATGTATATTACCATGGTTCACAACGAATTTTGTTAAATGTAAAAGCAAATAAAACTTTTAACCTATTACCAAAAAACAAAAAAAAAAAACAGGTGTTTAAAGCAAAGTAGTCCCTGTCCTCAGAGAGCCTATAGCCCGGTAGGAAAGAGAGACCTGGGGCTGGAGATGGAGGCTTGGGGTGGCCGTAAAAGTTGGTCCCTCACAGCTGCTGTGAGAATGGGTCACCCAGAGAGCCAGCAAGGGGTGAGCAGAAGGGATTCCTAAGCAGCACTGCCAGGGTCTCCCACGCGAGATAATCATTAGTGAGGCTCCTGGATTCAGACCAGTAACTGATGTTCGCATGATGCTGGGCTTTCCCGGGCAGCCATACCATGTTCCAGCCTTTGTTCAACTGCAATGCTCAGAAGAATCAAACAGATGTCTGCTGACATCCAGAGCTGCCAGAGACATAGAAACTACGCCTGAACCCAGGCTCCCTCGTTGCTTCTCTATGAGATTCTTCTCTCTACCTACACGTGAAATCCAACCACTTCTATAAGGTTCTCTTTAAAGGAAAAGAATCAAGAGCAACCAAGCTCGCCACCATATCAAACTCCCCCATGTATGGGTGGACGCATCCATCCTGATCTCCAAGCAAAAAACTTGCAGGGAGGGGCAACCTCCTTGGCAGAACAGCCACTGACCACAAGGTAAGTGTCTTCTGAACTTGAAGGACTGGAAGGGGCCTTTGAGGGCTCCAGGTGTGATGTGGGTGTGGACTGTATCATCTAAGCTGTTTTGGCAAGTAAAAATAGCTAACAGTTTCAAGCAGAAAGTCACAAAGTCTGTGACTTCGATGAAAGAGAAAATATTTCCTACTAAAAGTCCGGAGGCTCTGATGCCATTCCCACCACACAGCTTGGTCACGAGCAGAAGAGTAGGGCATAGGCTGGAATATTATCATCTTTCTAGGCAGATCTTCCTAGAAATGGAGCTGATGTGATCTCTGTTCTCAGAGAACCACACTTGAGGCACTGGACCCTCTACCATCTCGTGAAGAGCCTTGACTATGATGCAGCCTTCTCAACAGGCTTGGTCTCAGGTAGGAGTTGGGGAGACACCAAAGGTGCCTAACAGGTTGGACAAAAGATGGATGACGAGGAAACACATTGTGCCAACTTCCCTTGAGGGAGAACAAAGACAAACACCGTAGCTACACTGACTCCTTGAAGCTGAGTATATGTACAGGATGTTTAGGATGACTTTTATTGATTTGTTTGCTTGCTTGCTTGCTTGTTTATTTTGAGTTGGAATCTCTCTCTGTCACTCAGGCTGCAGCGCAGTGGCATGATCACAGCTCACTGCAACCTCAACCTCCGGGGCTCAGGCAATCCTTCCTCCCCAACCTCCTGAGTAGCTGAGACTACAGGCATGCACAACCGTGCCTGGCTAATTTTTTTTTTTTTTGTAAAGACAAAGTCTCACTATGTTGCCGAGGCCAGCCTCAAACTCGTGGACTCAAACAATCATCTCACCTCAGCTTCCCAAAGCACTGAGATTACAGGTATGAGCCACCGTGCCCAGCAAGGATGACTTTTAGCAAGTGGTGAGTAGCTCTCTGTTACAGCACAGAAGCCATAGTCTCTTCTTAGATTGCCTTTAAGTATGGAAGGCAATAACGCTCACAGGTGTTCTTTATAGTTGACTGGTAGACCCCAGGTGACTGCTGGAGTTAAGATTCTGGGGCCAGAGGAGTGGAACTTGTTACAGACACAGACTTAACTGTGTGTGAAAAACTGCCTGAGCAGGGTTATCATTGAAGGAGGAAGCCCACCAGGAAAATCACATCTCAGAGCATGAGGGATGCCAGTGGAAGAGCCCCACACTTCCAAGAGTATCTTGAGGAGCCTGGCTGTCGGTCTTCAGGTCCATGAGAAGCAGTGGGCATTAAAAGTGAACTGGTGGCACACACCTCATCAACAAGGATACCTGCATAATGAACATTTGTGTACCTAACCCTGAATTGCACCCCACACCTGAAAGAAAGAAAGAAAGAAAGAAAAAAAGAAAGAAAGAAAGAAAAAAGAAAGGAGGAAAGAAAGAAAAGGAAAGAAAGAAAGAAACTGGTGGGGAGCATTATTTACAATAGTAAAATTATGGGACCAATCTAAGTGCCCACCAACAATTGACAGGATAAAAAAAGTGATATATATAAATATACCATGGAATATTACGCACCCATAAAAAAGAATGAAATCATGTCCTTTGCAGCAATATGGATGGAGTTGGAGATCATCAACCTATGAAAACGAAACACCACGTGTTCTCACTCATATGTGGGAACTATATTGTCACAAAGATGGAAGTGATAGACACCAGGGATGCCAATAAAGAGGAGAGGTGGGGAGAGGGCCTAGGGTTCAGAAACTATCTATGGTGTACAATGTTCACTGAGACCCAGTGCCCACCACTGCACAATATGTCCATGCAACGAACACACATGTGTACTCCCTGAATCTAAAATTTTTTAAAGAGTGAAGTTTGCACTCTGTAAAAGAAGATGATTCAGTCCCCACCCCCGCCCCCACCCCCCACAGGCCCCTGGGAACTGTCATGAGGCTCACTGACATGTCTCATGCCCTTTGGTGGCATTCCCATCACACCCTGTTCCTTGGCCCACAGCACTCTGTGTCCCTTGGATAGGACAGAGAGGAGTCCTGGTCTCTTTGAGTGATGGTGGGAGAGAGTGTCCCTGGGCTGAGCCAGAACAGTGGCTGACATATGAGCCCTGTCACAGGGGCAAAGGAAGAAGGGAAGGGGAGAAGGGACCGAGAAACATGGTGGGAATTTCTAGAGCAACCCGGATCTTCTCAGTCAAGCCAGAACGGCACAGTCAATGAATGTGGAGCACACTGACAGCTCCAGGCCTGGTGGGCGGCATGAGGGGATCTGGCATTGCTCTGGTGGAGGCTCTTGAGGGAACAGGACAACCATGAGAGGCTGGAGAGTTGGACGGAAGGAGGGGAGGTGGGAGTGACCTGCGCTCAGAGTTGAGGGAGGTGTCTGTGTCTGTGCAGGGAGTGGGAGGCTCCCTCCCCGCACCCCCTGTTCTTGCCTGAGGCCTCGCTGCACTCCTGCCAGGGCCTCCTTCCCTCAGGCCATAGGCCAGCTCCCTGCAGAGCTCCAGGAGATGGCCCCACAAGGCCTGCCTCCTGCCCACGGGACATCTCTCTTCCTGAGCACAGAGGGTCTATCCTCAGTTCCCTGAGAGAGCTCAGAGTGTGTCTTTCATTGCTCGTTCTTTATGCTCCTGTGGCTTTAAAACCCTCCAGTGTTCACTGCAGCATTGTTTTCAATAGCCAATAGGTGGAAACAACCCAAGGGTCCATCCAGGGAGAAATGGTAAATAATAAATACATGTGACATACACACCATGGAATATTATTCTGTCTTCGGAAGGAAGAAAATTCTAGCCTGTGCTACAACATGGATGAACCTTGAGGACATTATGATCAGTGACATAAGCCAGTCACAAAAGGACACATATCATATGACTCCACTTATATGAAATAACTCAAATTCACAGAGGAAGAAAGAAGATTTGAGGCTATCAAAAAATGGGGGAGGTTGGGCATGGTGGCTCACACCTGTAATCCCAGCACTTGAAGAAGCTGAGGTAGGAGGATTGTTTGAACCCAGGAGTTCGAGATCAGCCTAGGCAACATAGTGAGACCTTGTCTCTACAACAACAATTTAAAAAATAAGCTAAATGTGGCGGTGCACATCTGTAGTTCCAGCTACTCAGAAAGCTGAGTTAGGAGGATCACTTGAGCCCAGGAGGTCAAGGCTGCATTGAACTGTAATTGTGCCACTGCACTCCAGCCTGGGTGACACAGTGAGACCTCAGATCAAAAAAAAAAAAAAAACTGGGGGAAGAAGGGAGTGAAGAGTCCTTGCTTAAGGGGTTCAGAGTTGCTGTTTGGGATGAGAAGTTTTAGAATTATAGAGTGGTAATAATTGCACAGCACTGTGACGGCAGTGAATGCCACTAAATTGTACACTCAAAATGGTCTAAAGGGAGAAGGGTATGCTATCCGTATTTTGCCACAATTTTCATAAGTTTATTGAGTGATGTATCAGAGACCATGGAATTGTACACATTAAATGGGTGAATTGCATGGTATTGGAACTCTATCTCAACAAGGCTGTTACGAGAGAAAGAGAGGGAAGGAGGGAGCAAGGGACTGAAGGATGGAGAGATGGAGTGAAGGAGCAGGAAAGTAGGAAGGGAGGGAGGGAGGGAGAGACGGAGGGAAGGAGAGAGGAAGAAATGAAGGAAAAAAGGAAGGAAGGAAACCTTCCAACCTTCAAAGACTCTCGGGGCCCAGATCTCCACCCTCTTCCTCGCCCCGTGGACAGGACCCTCCCAGGACCTGAGCTCCGCCTCGCAGTGTCCTCATTAGTGTATTTATCTTATTGCTCTTACTGCATGGAAATAAACTCCTGGAAATCTGAGAGACTGCTTCCCGCCCCTCGGAATCCCCCGTGTCAACCACCACAGTGTGTCTTTCTTGCCAAATAAAGATGCTTTAGACCCTGCACTGGCAGACAATGCTCTGAGAGCCGCCATCCTGTGCAAAACTTCTGATCAGCAGTGTCTGTCCACCACCCCATCTCCCACCCGGTTCATCTCACAAGGTCTCCAAGATGGGGTGCCATCCCCTCCATCTCCTCCCCATACATGACATTTTTTTCACTCCTAGTCAGTCTCCCTGCTCTCATCCAAGCTCCTGGGGTCTACTCCCAACACAGCTGACAAAATAGTCCTGATAAAGTATGTCAGAGCATTCCTCTGCCGAAATCCCTCCAAGGACCCCACATCTCTTAAGAGTCTGAGCAGATGTTCCAGAATGGTCTCCCGGGTCCTAGAGACCTGCCCCATCACCTTCTGCCCTCACCTCCCACCTCACTCCCACCTCACTCCCACCCTACCAAGCACGCTGCCACAGGACCTTTGCATTGACCATCTCTTCCACTCAAATGCTCCTCCTGGACATCTGCATGTGTCACTCCCCATCCCCAGCTTCCAGTTCTGCTCAGAGTGCATCTTCTCAAAGATCCTATCCAGACCCCCACACACAGACAGCACAGTCTCCCTGCCCCACAAATACCCAATTCCTTACCTGTGTCGTCCTTCTCTCAAAACACATATTACCTCTGATGACTAAATTTAAAAGTTAATTTTTTAATGATTTAAAGTTAGTTTTACTGAGAAGTCTTACTGGAGACTACAGACAGAGGCCTGTAGCCTGAGAATAGTCTTTTAGAGAGGTTTTATTAGATTATTTTAATGTAATATTTTAGTTCAGAGCTTGCGTGTAGACGGTGACAATTTCACATGTATGAAATTAGGTCTGAGTGTAAGAGCATATCTGGTTATAATCTACAGAAGAATAGTCATGAATTTTGCCAGGAGTTACTCGATATGTCCAGGGGCAGGGCTGCAGTCCCTGGAACAGACGGTGGGTATTGGGGAACACAAGAATAGAGCATGCCAGCTGAGCCCCACACTATGTGGGCCCTGCTGCTCAGAAACGTGGGCAAAGAGAAAGCACCCGGCAGCTGTGCCGACTGGTGAGAGCCCAAGAGCCTTAGTCCTGAGGGGGCTGCCCGTCCGGACAAGAGACGTTGCAAGAGAGATTCGAACAACGTCATCATCCTATAAAAGCGTCTGATCTGGGTGAGCAGAAAGGCCAGCTCTGAACCCCAGGAAGCTGGCTGGGAGAGACTATGGGCAAGCCAGAGGGTGTCTTGAGTCCTAAATTTTTAGTCATAAAATAAATAAAATGACCAAAGAAGGGTGTTATGAGATCACGTAACACATACAAAGCCATGCAGAGAGGTCTTTCCCTTCCCCGGTCTTGTTACTACTTGGAGTCTAAATTTACTCTCAGGCCAGGTACAGTGACTCAGACCTGTACTTCCAGCACTTTGGAAGGCCAAGGTGGGAGGAACTGCTTGAGCCTAGGAGTTCAAGATCAGCCTGGGCAACATAGCAAGACCCTGTCTCTACAAAAAAAAAAAGTTTGCAAAATTAGCCGGGTGTGATGGTGTGCACCTGTAGTCCCAGCTACTCAAGAGGCTGAGGTGGAAGGATCACCTGAGGCAAAATGATGGCCTGAGCCCAGGAGATCAAAGCTGCAGTGAGCCTGGGCCAGGGTGAGACCTTGACTCAGGGAAAAAAAAAAAGGAGGGGGGAGAAAAAAAATTCAACCCAGAAAAACCTAGACTACTTTCTAACCCAGAGAGGAGGAGGAGGAGGGGAAACAGGTGTCTGGACCAGGGAAAGGGGATACCTCCTGCCTCACCTGGCTTAGACTAGAGTGTGCGTCTGCCTCACCCCCAGAGGGCATCCTCTGAGACAGTGGGTTCCAAACACTGCCCTAAGGAGAAACAAGTAAGACCAGAACCCTGCCGGGCGTGGTGGCTTATGTCTGTAATCCCAGTGCTTTGGGAGGCAAAATCAAGAGGCTCACTTGAGCCCAGGAATTCAAGAACAACTTGGGCAACACAGTGAGATCTCATATCTACAAAAAAATTTTAAAATGCCTGTAGTCCCAGCTGCCTCAGGAGGCTGAGGCGGAAGAATCACCTGAGCCCAGGAGGTTGAGGCTGCAGTGAGCTATGATTACTCCACTGCACTCCAGCCTGGGTAACAGAGTGAGATCTAGACTCCAAAAAAAGTAAAGAAAAAGAAGAAAGAGAGAGGGAAAGAAAGAAAGGAAAAAAGAAAGAGAAAGAATGAGGGAAAGAGAGAGAGAGAAAGAAGGAAGGAAGGAAAGAAAGAAACCTGCCTACATCAGGTTGCGGGATCTTAGAAACAGGACGGTGTTCGGGAAGCTTCAGTGAAGCCACTGCCCTCACAAGTTCTCAGAGTTAGAAAGCGGAGAAGTTGGACTTGGGCCCAGCTCTACGTCCTCAGGCCACTCAGGCTTCCCGACACCCGTTTGGCTCAAGTTCAGGAGCAGGTGAGGTGGGCGGGAGGGAACGACCCAAAACACCAGGGTTAATCATTGATGGGCTCCTGTGGCCGTTGGAGGGTTCGTGAGGAAGTGGCAGGAGGAAGATACCAAAGCCGGACTTCAGAAATGCTTTTCATACCTCCCCACACAAAACAGCTGCAGGCCAGCACCCGTGCGTTCCTCCCCCTGCTGAGCAGCCGGGGATCAGAACAGAGACTGAGGAGGGAGAGGTGTGCTGGGGCCAGGCCCGCCAGCAGCTGGGCCGGCCGCTTTTTGGGGACTCCTCTGCCCAGCACATTCAGTGAGTCCCCCAGCTTGGCCACCACCATACAACGGAGCTAAACCCACGTCATGAGCTCAGGACTCACTTCCCCAAGATTTTCTGAGTTGAGGAGTAAGCGTCCGCAACAAGAAGCGTGGCCTCATCCCGATATCCTGCTACAGGCCAGACCCCTTCTGGGCAGCCTGGCCTGGGCACAATGTGGGTTTTGCTGGGACATGGTGCTTGTCCTTGCTCTGGAAGTTTCCTCTCACCCCATCTGCTCCAGGACAATATGACCTTTCTTAGGCTCTTTTCTTGAAAAAATTGCCAGCAGGTACTGAGGGTGCACATCAGATGGGTTCGTCCGGCTCACACTCCCTCCCAGGCACTTTACTGCCATGGCCCATGATGATAGGACCCGAGGGAGGAGGTTACAATGACAGCCTTTCCATGTTTCCCCAGACCGCAGGCTTTTGGTCAACACCCAGTTATTGAGTACAGATTGAACACCCCTAATCTGAAAATACGAAATCCAAAATGCTCCAAAATCTGAAATCTTTTGAGCACTGACATGATGCCACAAGTGGAAAATTCCACCCAGTCAAAACACAGGCACATAACACAAAGTGTATTCAGCATCCCCAAGGGAAAAATAAATTAGCTTAGGCTATGTGTAGAAGGTGCATGCAAAATATAAATGAATTTCATCTTTACACTCGGGTCCCATCCCTTCCCCAAGATATCTCATATGCAAATATTCCAAAGTCTAAAAAACTTTGAAGTCCAAAATGTTTCTGTCCCAAGCATTTTGGAGAAGGGATACTCAGCCTGTACTAAGTTGTTGAGGCCCTAAGGACCAGGACCTTATAAAGAGGCAGACTTGGTCCCTGCTCTTGAGAACAGAGATGCCGTGTAGGCTTATAATCCGCACGTGTATAAAACAGAGCCTGCGTGCAAAACACAAAGCAACAACTTGCACGTGGTCACCTGAACCTGCAGACCCAAAGTACCACCCCTCCATGGCTTGCCCCTGCAGCTCTCAGATCTGAGACGCGGAGGAGGGTAAGTCATGCCCAGACTTTTCTCGGACTGCAGTGAATACTTCCTCTGGGTACACTTGAATATTTTCACTGCCCAGGAAACCTCATAGGTGTCGCCACCATCTCCTGAGTGAGCTTCCAAGCAGTATCTTCATGAAGGAGGTGGTGGTCCTAGCCTGCTGGCCTCAGTCCTCCTGGTCAGTGAGTCTGGGCGTGTGTGTTTGGTCCATTGAGTATGAGAACGAGCCCTCGCCTCAGGCTCTAAACTGTCCTTCTTCCTTCCTCTCTTCCAACAGCTTCTCCCTCCTGCCCTTCACCCATCTCGGTGTTGACCATCCCTCAATGAAATTAATTTCCTCGCCACTACAGGACACCGCTCCTCACACGCCAGTCTCTGAAGGTCTTTGCACTCATCAACAGATATTACACAAGTCAGGGTTCGGTGCATTCGGTCTTGATTCCTGAAGCAGAAGGTAAGCTTTGTGCGGGCCAAAATGAAGAAATTACAATACGTTTTTATATATCCACCCCCACCTCTCCCACCACAGTGCAGACGTGGAGCAGGCACTTGGAAAACACCTGTTGATGAAAAAGAAGGAAATAGCTGTGAGGCGGAAGGTGGCGGTTTCCTGATATGCCGTGTCATCAAAGAAAGAAAGTTGTTCTGAGAAGTTTGCATACAGGAGATAAGGGAGAAAGGGAAGGCCCATATACCCTAACTTCTTCCCTTTTACTGCAGATGATTTACTATCAAATGAGGAGGGAATGACGCTTACGGCTTATTTCTGGCCCGTGTTCATCCCGCCCTGGACAGAGCATGATACTGAGGAGGCAAGTGAGACGGTGGACTGGGGTCGGGATTCACTCTTTCCTTTTCCAGGTGAAGTCATTCGGGAAGTAAAAATAAATGACTCTTCTCTAAGTGGAAGGGGAGCTGAGGAAAGCGCCAGTGAAGCATCTGAGAGTGTGTGCCTGCCATTGCAGCCCAGGACTACCACTGAACCAAAGGAGTGACCCAAAAAAAAGCGGTTGGCTTTCAAGAAAAGGGCTAAAAACCAGTATAGTTTACCATCCAAACAAACCGACCAAAATACCATTTAATGACAAATCAGCTTCTCCTGAAGACAGACAGCAGCATCCAGGATATGTGCAAACACAAACACATACCCTGAGTTAGGAATAAAATCATCAGCACAGACACAATGTCTTATTTACAGATATTGGCCAGTTAGTGGACATTTGTCCCAAAACGCATGTGCCCACATGACTCCAACATACTCCCTTGCTAGTAAATGGAGAGAGAGGGGATGGGGCATCACTTACCCAGCAGGGAGGAATAGGGCCTTGTCCACGAAGCCAGGAATTGGTCCAAAATGAAGCAAGGCCAGGTGAGCAAGACCCCCAAGTAATTTAACCCAGCAACCAGCTTGCCAGATCTAACATAAGAAAGCCTAAAAGCGTGATGATTTTTAAAGCATCGCTTGTAAAGAAGATCAGAAAAATTCAATAAGTAGCAGTATGGGAGAAAGCCAAGAAGTCCTGAGCCAGCACCCGACCATGTGACTTAAATCCCATGTCTAGGGTTCCAGCTCTTAACATCCAATAGGGACAGGTACCCAGATGGAACAAACATACACTCAGGATGCACAACAAACACAGACTTCGGCTTTCTGCCTATAGCCAGGTCTTTCTGTCTTTATTCCTTCTAGAGAGGTTTGTCCTTCCAAACAGGCTCCTGTTCCAATCACGCAGCTCACGACACCTGTGTTCAGATCCTGAAGCACGTTTCTCAGATATCCTCAGAAGTGACCAAGATTTGTCCTTCAAGGATGAAGTTCATCTCTGGAAACAACCAGAGATGTCAGAAGCCAAATGCAGTGAGTGAGACGGGCTGGCCAACAAGGTCAAGCCACCTTCCCGAGGTGAGGACTTTGAAGGAAAAAGTCTTCATTGGGATGTGTGTGGTCAAATGTGTTGAATAAAGAAAAATCGGGCCAGGCGTGGTGGCTCATGCCTGTAATCCCAGCACTTCGGGAAGCCGAAGCAGGAGGATTGCTTGAGCCTAGGAGTTTGAGACCAGCCTGGGCAACATAGCAAGATCTCATCTCTATAAAAAGAAAAAAAGAGAAAAGAAAAACAAAATTGGTATTTTTTCCTTGTTAGGGGTTTGTGTATATGCATTTGTGTGCACGTGAATGTACATGTGTGTATATGCATGTTTCACACTTTGTTTTAAAGCCTAGTAGAGTTATTAGACTCACATGTAAACACACTGGAGAATCCACTGTTTAAAGATACCTTGTAGCTGATCATTTTAAAAAGCAAATAAAACTCCAAGTAGACATATTTTGTTAATTGGATTATTATATCTCAGATCTGTTTAAAATAAAACCTACCTGAATTTGGCTAAAATGCACAAGCACACAAAACACACCTTTAGAGTCTGTGTCCTCTCAGTGGAAAACGTCGCGAATTCCAATAAACTCTTCTGGTGTATAGGACAACAAGGAAAACAGGCACAAGAAGTTGCAAGGACAGAGAGTAAGTGGTAGCAGTAACTTCTAGAAGGAAAATCTTCTGATGACTTCGTGATTAGTTCTATCATCAGGCCTCTGATGCTCCTCACCAAAACCTCTATGCCAACCTCAAGTCCTATTGATCAAGAGTAGAATTCAGTGTGTGAGTATTAAAGTATTCTGGGGATTAGAAGTTCGGTCTGTCTTGGCAAATCGCTGCACATGAACTTCATCAGAGTTCAGGGAAAAGCAGCCTTCAGGTAAACAGAAACATTTGCCAAGTGGAAATCTCAACCCTTTGTATATTTAGTAGTGAATGAAGATAAGATTTCTTCTTTGACAGCATGACGATACAATCATAAAAACAACCCTGTTGTAACAGAGTATATCTCCGAAGAGCAAATATGATGCTGCAATAGGGTACCTGGACAAGCTCTGCCCTCCTGGGACTGATGGTACCTGAAAGTTGGTCTCTCTGACCCAGGGCTTGGGCAGTATTCTTCAGAGTTGATGGTTCTGAGACTGCCAAAGCCCTCTCAGTTGCCAAAATAAATGACTTCACTTAGCATATTTGCCTAGTTTCATCCAGATTACTGGCAGCTAGATACAGTAAGCAAAGAATTGCTGACATCAGAGAAGTCTGATTCACACTGTTGGTTTCCCATATTCTGCTGTAACTTTATAACAAACCATCCATACCATGTCCTGGAGTTTGGCTTTCAGTGTCCCAGTGAAATGAGCTCATGTGTCTGACCCTAAGTCCTTAAGCACAGAATAATAGAAGAGCTCCTCCACTTCTTGGTGACACCGAAAGTCAAGACTGAGTCCTCTTGTGTCCATGGTCTCTCCACAAAAGAGTCTCAGGACTTTTTCTGGAGACATTTTTTTTTAAGACTACCGTGACAAATGCATCTATCTCATGCAGTTACAGGGATTAAGGTGATTTGTTCATTGAAAGTCTGACTTTAAAAAAATAAGAAAAAAAAATAAGAAAGTCTGACTTTATAACTTTGTAGATAATCAGTCACAACCACAAGAGCACATGTCCACAAAAGTAAGTCATTGAACCTAACACAATTATTTTTGGAAAGATTCTCACCTATTACCCTATATTTTATGTGTTCATTGATAGCACTCGATGAAAGATGCCGGTGGTTTAAGAAAATTTCATGGGTCATAGGCTCAACTTTGAGGAAATTACACCCATTAATGTATATTTTTTTCTAATTCAATTCATTGACCTTTAAACCTTTGTTATCATTAACAATTCAGAAAACACCAAAGTCACTCTATTTTCAACTCTGGTATCTCGATTCAGTTCATAGAACTAGTGTTTTGCAGAAGCATTGTTTTGAAACATCGCGAATTCAATTTATTGTCTCACCTCCCCACAATCTGAAGCACTTAACACTGGCTTGGAAATGAGATCCACTCTGTCATGAATGACAAAAAAAGGGAGAGCAAAGTCTGATAGTATTTGTTTGTGTGCCAAGGCAACATGCACCAAAAACAAATTAGCAGGTTACAGATACAACCAGAATAAGAATAAGTGTGGCATCTGCCACATTGCTCCATACTGGTCAAATCTTTCCTACATTTATTATCTCATTTACACCCAATTGCATGCAAGCTTGTGGGACAGCAGAGCTACATTTTCTCTTTCCAACTAAGAAAATGTATCCAGAAAAGGGGCTTTCCTGAGGTCATGGAGATCAAGGGAGACCAGAAAAGACCTCACTCCTGCTCCTCAGCCCAGCACTACAGGGAAAAGAAGGATGGGGGGGAAGGTCCCAGTGCCCAAAAGACAGCTCTAGTGAGCATGTTTAGAGACGTCTCAGCCTCTGTCAACCTTCATGAAAAGTGAAATCAAGAAGAGTCATTATATGGAGAATTAGCAAACGAAGACTCTAGCAAGCTCAGCCTGTAATCCCAGCGCCTTGGGAGGCCAAGGTGAATGGATTGCCTGGCAACTTGGCGAGACCTCATCTCTACAATAAATCAAAAATTAGCCGGGCGTGGTAGCGTGCGCCTGTAGTTCCAGCTACTTGGAAGGCTGAGGCGGAA
>CAUYQG010215095.1:0-25849 GCA_963574415.1 Tarsius wallacei | reverse complement strand
TTAAGGTATTGGCCTTTAGGGTTCCGAATAGGAATTGGTTGCCAGTTACAACTTCCATAATGGTGTCTCCTGCGTTTTCTAAGATTCTTATAGTTTGAGGTTTTACGTTTAGGTCTTTGATCCATTTAGAGTTAATTTTTGTGTATGGCGATAGGTAGGGGTCCTGTTTCAATCTTCTGCATGTGGTCAGCCAGTTTTCCCAGCACCATTTACTGAATAGGTTCTCCTCTCCCTAGTGGTTGTTGTTGGAGGCTTTGTCAAAGATGAGGTGGTTGAGGAATTGAGGCTTTGCTTCCGGAATCTCTATCCCATTCCATTGTTCTATGTGTCTGTTCTTGTACCAATACCAGTTTGTTCTGATTACTGTAGCCTTATAGTAAAGTTTGTAGTCTGGAAGTGTGATACCTCCTGCTTTGTTTCTTTTGCTGAGGATTGTTTTGGCTATTCGTGCTCGTTTATGTTTCCGTATGAATTTCTGTATTGTCATTTCCAGGTCTGAGAAGAATGATGTTGGTAGCTTAATGGGTATTGCATTGAATCTGTAGATTGCCTTTGGTAAGATGAACATCTTAACAATGTTGATTCTTCCCATCCATGAGCATGGAATATTTTTCCATTTGTTTGTGTCTTCTTGGGTTTCTTTGAGCAGTGTTTTATAGTTCTCATTGTAAAGGTCTTTCACTTCTCTGGTTAGGAAAATGCTGAGGTATTTCTTTCTTTTTGTGTATGGCTTTTGTGAATGGGATTGTGCTTTTAATGTGGGTCTCTACCTGCTTGTTGTTGGTGTATAGGAACGCAACTGTCTTTTGCATGTTTATTTTGTACCCTGAGACTTTGCCAAAGTCCTTTATCAGTGCAAGCAGGTTTTTGACAGGTACTCTTAGATTTTCAAGGTATTGAAGACAATTTTTAACCTGTAATGTATTTATCTCAATTGAAGCTGTGCATTTCCAAGGTTGTATACCACATTAAGAAAAAGACTTGTATGAAAGGGCAAAAATTTAGTATTTTTAAAAATCCAAATCCTGATGCCATTTTCTGGAAGATTTATGGTTTAAAAAAATTCTTCGACAGTAATTTGACAACCAATTTGCTATCTGTCTGCATTGTGCATGCTTAAGATATGGTTTTTATTTATTTATTTTTTTAATTTTAAATTTTTTTTTTGAGTTGGGGTCTCACTCAGTCGCCCAGACTGGAGTGCAGTGGCCGCTCCCGCAGCCTCGGCCTGCTGGGCTCCAGCGATCCTTCTGCCTCAGCCTTCCAAGTAGCTGGAACTACAGGCGTGCGCTACCACGCCCGGCTAATTTTTTGATTTATTGTGGAGATGAGGTCTCGCCAAGTTGCCCAGGAGGGTCTTGAACCCGCGGGCTCAGGCAATCCACTCACCTCAGCCTCCCAAAGCGCGGGATTACAGGCTGAGCCACCGAGCCCAGCCTTTTATTTTTTTTTTAAAGCAGGATTTACTGAGAGGACAGAAAAGTTCACACAGTGAGAGGGGACCCAAGGGGGGTTGCCCAAATATTTTATTTTTAAAATGTGGGGTACAATTCAGGTTTAAGTACACAAATGTTCATTATGCAGGTACCCTTGTTAATAAGGTGTGCCCCCCTCCCCTGGCACAATCCCACTACTGCCAATCACACCTTCCTCCTCCCCCCTCAGTAATTCCCCACTACTGACAATCCTTTTCTTATGGTAATATAATAATTTTTCAGGATCCACTTATGAGTGAGAACATGTGATACTCAGTTCTTTGTTTCTGTGATAGATCACTCAGTATTATAGACTCCAATTCCATCCAGGTTGCTGCGAAGTTCATGATTTTGTTCTTCTTTATGGCTGCGTAATATTCCATTGTGTATATGTACCACATTTTTTAAATCCAGTCCGCTTTTGATGGGCAGCCTGGTTGGTTCCATGTTCTTGCTATTGTGAACAGTGTTGCGATAAACATACATGTGCAGGTATTTTTTTCATAGAGTGATTTGAGCTCTTCTGGGTATATTCCCAGTAGGGGGATTGCGGGGTCGTATGGAAAGTTGATTTTTAGGCCTTTTAGTAATCGCCAAACTGTTTTCCACAGAGGTTTTACTAGTTTACACTCCCGCCAAGAGTGTAGAAGTGTTCCCTTTTCCCCACATCCTCTCCAGCATCTGTTGTTTTTTGAGTTATTGATGATGGCCATCCTGACTGGAGTTTGGTGGTATCTCAGTTTGGTTTTAATTTGCATTTCTTTGATGACTAGTGAGGCTGAGAATTTTTTCATGTATCTGTTGGCTGCTTGTATGTCTTCTTTTGAGACATGCCTATTTATATCTTTTGCCCACTCTGTAATGAGGCTGTTTGATTTTTTTTTTATTTTCAGCACGTTTGAATTTCTTGTAGATCCTAGATGTTAGGCCTTTGTCAGATATACAGTTTATAAATACTTTTTTCCCAGTCCGTGGGCTGTCTCCCTGCTCTCTTGATGGTTTCTCTGACTCTGCAGAAGTTTGTCAGTTTGATGAAGTCTCATTTGTCTATCTTGGGCTCTTTTCCATATTACAAGGACTCAGTTTTGTTGGTTTTTCTCTTTATTTTAGGGTCCTATTTTCTTTCTTTTTTTTTTTTTTGTATTGAAGTCTCACTCTGTTGCCTAGGCTGGAGTGCAGTGGTGCAATCATGGCTCACCACAACCTCAACCTCCTGGGCTCAGGTGATCCTCCTGCTTTAGCCTCCCGAGTAGCTGAGACTGTAGGCGTGCACTGCCATGCCTGGCTAATTTTTAAATTTTTTATGGAGATGAGATTTTGCTATTCTATTCTGCCTAGGCTGGTCTTGAACTCCTGGGTTCAAGAATTCTTCCTGCCTTGGCCTTCCAAAGTACTGGGATTACAGACATGAGCCACAGCACCCGGCCTAAGATCCCATTTTCAAAACAACTTCATAGCTGGGAAGAAACTAGAACATTTGAAAATTAAGTCTAGATCATATTATATAAGTTCTTGTTTAAGAATACTATCTTCAGTCGGGCTTAGTGGCTCAACCTGTAATCCTAGCACTTTGGGAGACTGAGTCGAGTGGACTGCCAGAGCCCGCAGGTTTGAGACCAGCCCAGGCAACTTGGCGAGACCTCATCTCTACAATAAATAGATAAAATAAATTAGCTGGGCATGGTTGTGGGCGCCTGTAGTTCCGGCTCCTTGGAAAGCTGAGGCAGAAGGATTGCTAGAACCCAGCAGGTTGATGCTGGGGTGGCCGTGGTGCCACTGCACTCCAGCCTGGGCAATGAAATGAGACTCCAACTCAAAAATAAAAAAAGAATACTACCATCTCAAACTCTTAGAGGTCTAGGGATGCCAGCAATTTATAGATATAGATCGTGGTTCCCATTTTACAGATAAGGGCACTGAGTCCCAGCAAATAAGCCAAAATATGTATCTGCTTTTGGCAAAACAACTTTCAAGGATATAAACCACAGCATGAATGTATCAAACTGAATATGGCAGTGTCACTCTAATTTTGAATTATTTGTTAGCATACAATAGAGGTAAAGGAAATATTCAAGTTTCAGAAGAGCATGATTTGACTATTTGAACTCTAAACATTCCTAGTCTACATTCTTAAGAGTAACACCAAAAAAATAGACGTGAGGTTTGAGTGCTACCCAGATTTTATAAAGAACTAGCTTTGAGAATTCAATGTTGCAGACATTTATTAATGCCTGCCATGTGAAAGGCATAGTGCCAGATGCTAAGTAGGTATTGAATTTCCTTTAACAAACAATCCCAAAATCTAAGTAACTAAACACTTAAGTCACAGTCCAATACAATTAGCAAGTGCTGGCAGGATGGTGGGGTCATCCAGGCTTTACTCAGTCAGTGGCTCCATGTGACAGACTGGCTAGATTCTCACCAAATCCAGCCAGTGTTGAAGATGGCAGAGTAAATTAATCAGGTTAAGTTATACATAATTGTGCAATGCAGCTGTTTGTACAGGCTCGCAAAAGCCAATGGCTAGCATCTCTTCCTAACTCCAAGTTCAGTAATAACACTTAGGTAGCTTGAAATTGGCCATGGTGAGAGTATTTATACCATAGATATCAGTAAATGCCACAAATAGCAGTTTTGTGTTTTATTTTATTTCATTTGGACATCCAGTTGCTAAATATTTACTAGCACACAATTGGTTATATGAGCCGCTGCTTCAAACAATCCCAGTATCTCACTGACTTGATGAAATAAATTTTTATTTTTCCTCATATCACAGTGTCATGCCAGCTGACAGGGGATGCTGCTCCAGGCAATAACTCAGGCATTAAACTCCTTTCACTGGGGCTCCACTATCATCACATGGTTTTATAGTCACCTTGGGATATCCACTTACAGATACAGAGTGGTTGGAGAGTACACAGAGAAGGCACACCACCTATTAACTGTGTCAACTCCAAAGTGACGCATCATTTCCACACACTTCTAGTAATGGAGACCTAATCACAAGGCCCTACCTAGATGTGAGAGAGACAGGCAATGTTTGGCAGTGAAGGGTAGCAGAGGAAGTAACACCTTAAAGGGATTGAAGGGCTGAGCAAATACTTTTTTCTGGGTTCAGAAAGAACTGAATTCAGGAAGTACTCATTATGATGAACAGTTCTGTTCATGGGTTGTAAATTTGACCATTCTATTAACCAAAACAAGTCATAAGTTCAGCCCATATTCAAGAGGAAGGAAAAGAAATGCCACCTTTTTATGGGAGAAGCAGCAGTGTCATATTGCAAAGGGGCGTGGACACAAAAAGGCATGATTCATGGGAAGACATTTTTAATAATCTACCACAACCTCCTGCTGACAAGATTTCAGCAACCCAACCTGTCCTTTATTGGGGTGCAATGGATATAAAATATGCTGCACATATTTAGAGTATACAATTTAATATGTTTTCACATATGTATATACCTGTGAAACCATCCTCACAATCAAGATAATGAATAGATCCATGTTCTTCCACATACACTCCTTGCAGCCATTTTATAACTTTGGCTATCTGTCATGGTGGCCCTAGAATTCACTATAAAGTAATCTGCCTGTGGCCTACAAGACTTGGGGAGAATCCAGAATTTTTCCCCAGTTCAAATACACTGATCTGGTTTTAAATCTATACTTTCACTCTGTTTTGTGTTCTAGCCATTTGTCTACTGGTCATTTTCTCTCTAACAGGATACTGACTTCTTGAGAGCAATGCCTGGGTCTTACCCACCTGCATATGCCTGACAGTGCTAAGCATAGCTTTGTGTATATCAGACTTCTATAAATGTTAATTCACTTGACCATCCTCGATTTTTATCAGTATTTTCTGTATGATCTTTCCCAGTAGAGAATTATTTCTGAGTATCATTCTGATTTCATTCTGATTATTATTCAAGAAAAGAAAGCAAATGAAACAATTGAAGCAAATGAAATCTCTTACAGAGTTTCTAAAAACTATTCTTCATTTCTAGCCATACTGTTCTCACCAGCAAATACCTTCCTTCATCAGGTATCTGTTCCTGTGGTTAAGCTTCTAAGAGCAGCCCAAGAAAGGCCAAATACTTAGTGTGTACTGGATGAAGGAACAGAAAGAATCAGAGTCGAAACTTTCCACAACTTGTTTTTTGGAAAACACAAAGGAATGGAGCCTCAATATTGTAAAGGGCTATGAGCCTGGTGTGGGAAAACATCATATAAGAACAATGAAAGAAAAAAACAGCTTGCACAGCATTTCCCAACCACACACACACCTCTGTCTCCCTTTCTCAGCCAGAAGTGACTAGAGAATAAGTTGATGCCATTGGGAAAATTGTAGCTTGACTCCAGTGCTGCCTCCTGACTTCATCAACCAAAATATGTGTGTCAATATACTCACCACTGATTCTGATGCAGTATTTGTCTTTTAGATGTGTTTGTTAACACCCCACCTCAAACTCTGGTGAGCACCTGCCCATTCTAAGGGAAAGCAGGAAACTTAGATGGGTTCCAGAACTTCACCCACCCAATTAAATTGGATATTTATGCAGTTCTAATTTCTCCCTTTTTCCAACCCCACTTACGATTTGGAGAATTAATGAAGCTTCTCAATCTTCTTGTCTATAAAATTGGGCTTTCTCCAAACTGAAAAACTATACAGATTAATTTGGAAAGACTTATAGAAGAGTAGTCCACCCAGAACTCCAGTCAGAAAACCATCACTCAAGAAAAAAACTTGGTAATTTATCAAGTGATCTGTAAGTTGTATATTTATATGTTTTCAATAAAAATAAAATGTTTTAAAAAATTGGGCTTTCAGAGATTATATAGTTTCAGTCAGATAGTTTGTGGAGGGGGAGCTCCCTTTTCCAAAGTTGGTTCTTGGACAGAAGCAGTCCACATTCCATCCTTTTTTCCAGATTATTCTTGTCTTACCTTACTGTCTACAATGAACTAAATGCTTATGTTCCCACAAAATTCATATGTTGAAATCCTTCTCCCCAAGGTAATGGTATTAAAAGATGCAGACTTTGGGAGGTGATTAGGTTAGGAGGGTGGAAACTCCATAAGTGGGATTAATGCCTTTATAAAAAGAGACCCCAGGGAGCTCCCTTGCCACTTCCTTATGTGAGGACATGGCGAGAAGGCATCATTTATGAGGAAGCAGGCCTTCACCAGATACCAAACTTGCCAGTGCCTTGATCTTAGACTTTCCAGCCTCCAAAACTGTGAGAAATAAATTGGTATTATTTATAAACTACCCAGTCTAAGATATTTTGCTATAGCAGTCCAAACAAACTAAGATACTGCCCATGTTTTATTTTGTTATGTAATTTCTTATTTTTCTTTTTTGTTAGATGTTTGATGTCTTTTGTAAATTCAAATTTACATTTGAATCAAACACCTTTAAAATTAATGAATGGGTATTTATCTATGTGAACTATTTATCATAAACCATTGATTCAAAGCAAAACAGAAGAATATCCATAGACGCGCTATACTATGACCATATAATCACTGTATTTTAATAGCTTTATTGGGGTGTAATGGATATAAAATATGCTGCACATATTTAGAGTATACAGTTTAATACATTTTCACATATGTATGTACCTGTGAAACCATCCTCACAATCAAGATAATGAACAGATCTATAACCTCTCAAAAGTTTCTTCCTGCACTGTTTTTTGTTTTTTTTTTTTTGAGTTGGAGTCTTACTCTGTCATCCAGACCGTAGTGCAGTGGCCGCTACTGGCCACTGCATCCTCGACCTGCTGGGCTCCGGCAATCCTTTCGCCTCAGCCTTCCAAGTAGCTGGAACTACAGGCGCGTGCTACCACACCCGGCTAATTTTTGATTTTTATTGTAGAGATGAGGTCTCGTCAGGTTGCCCAGGTCGGTCTTGAACCCGCAGGCTCAGGCAATCCACTCACCTCAGCCTCCCAAAGCGCTGGGATTACAGGCTGAGCCACCAAGCCCGGCTCTTCCTGCACTCTTATAATCCTTTTCTCCCACCTCCCTTTCCACCTATTCCCAGGCTGGTAGGAAAAAGCACTATTTACTGTTCTTGACTGTGTGTGAGCACTGGATATTCTTCCCTCTAAATTTTGGGGGTGTTTTCTCATATGCATATGTTCTGCTGAATACTCAAGGGGGACCCTCAGTGTCAGTCCAGAATTTTTTCTCTTCTCTCTACATTGCTAATTCCAGTTGCCTCCATCTCTCTAAATTTTCAGTTTCATTTCTTCAACTTACGGAGTCTTCTGAGCCCCCCTGAGTTTTCCTTTCCTGCGCTGTGACCTGAATACTCTCTCTAGGCAGTAATCTGGGGGTGATTGTAGCACTCACTTACTGTCTTTCTTGTTTCTCAGAAATCACTGTCTTTATTTGCCTGATAACAAATGTCTTGAAAACCATTTTCTCATCTATTTTGTCCAGGTTTTTAGTTGTTCAAAATGGGAGGATAAATCTCCCCAGTATTCAACTTTTGGCTAGAAGAGGAAGTTGCTCATAGTACTTTTGTTTGTTATAAAATTTTTAAGGGGCAATAAAATTTCCGCTAATAAACTACAGGAAAATGTTTTTAATAAGCTTAGTAAGCAGATTTGGAAGGTAAATTTAATTTCTCAACTTAAATACAGTGGCATGGGAATATTTAGAAGATCAATACCCATTATAATGGTATTTGAAGGAAAAGAAATGAATTGAATAAAAGATTAGAAGTGAACGAATAAGAAGACATGGTGTCTGATTCCTTCTCTCTGGTTTCTTACTCCAATGTTTTTCCGTTCTTCTACATTTACACTTTACTATTCAATCCATCCATTAGTCCATTTGTCAAATGTTACTGAATGCCAGGGGGAAAATGAATTGTAAGACAAGGAATCTCCTACAATCTGTTCACATATGGTGGGTGGAAGTTCTGTTATTGTAGAGGACTGAATAAAATGCTGAGGCTTTATGGAAGGCAGAGTCATTAACTCGGGGCAAGACTGGGGACTAGATCAAGGAAGGCTTCTCCCAGGAGGATACATTAGAAATGAATATTGAAGAATGAATAGCATTTGGCAAGATTGAGATGGGGAAAAGGAGGCATTTGAGAGAAAGGGAGAGAGCTAGGCCAACATGAGCCTGGGAAAAAGGTCAGTCCCTATTTCTGACCATGACTGGGGCCTAAGGGTTGGAGGGTGGCATGGCAGGGAATTCGGCTGCAGAAGTGGTTGGAGCCAGCCTAAGAACTATGAGTGCCAAACCAGCGAGTCTGGTTCGTAATCTCCCAACAGCCTGAGGTTTCACAGCATGGAAATGACATGGTCAGATGTGGGTTTTGGACTCCCTAGGGGAGGCAGGTGGCAAGAAGGCTCTGCAGGAGGTTGCTGAAGTCATCCAAGAAAAAATGTGAGTCCCTGAACCCAGACAGGGAGGATACAAACTAATCTAAGAGACATTTCTGCATAAGAATTGGCAATGTACAGCGACCAATTGCATGCTGAGAATAGAATGAGGAGACTTAAGGATAAATGCCTCCAGGTTTTCTAATTTGAAAGAATTGGCAGATGTCATGTCATTAACTGAGATGGAGACAGAAGGCCAAATAGGTTTGAATTAGCATTTGGTCCCACTGAGGCTAGGGTTTTTATGGACCACTCGAGTGGAGAGTTATAGCAGGCAACTGGATCTCAAGAGAGAGATTTGAGAGTCAATGGCACAATGTCATAGTTAGAATGATCACAATTGGTTTGATCATAGTATACAGAATGAGCAGAAAATAATATGATATTCTCATTCTCTGAAAAACTTTAATGAAAAATTTTGTACTTCAGATATCTATCAAGCAAAGATATTCACACAGGCCAATTTCTGAGTATCCCAGTGCAGGAGATAAAATTCTGCCATAACATTTTCTCAGTGAGCAAAGGGATTTAAGGTATTCTCATCAGCTCTTATGATTCTAGAATTTTGCCCACTGTAATAATGGTCTTCAGTGAAAATGAAAAAATCAGACACAGGCATATATTGTCCCAGACTTTCTAAGCAATGACCACTGGAACAGAAAATTAAGAAGAGTGTCTGAAAGAGAGTCTCAAGAGTCAGTGTTGAGTCCTTTTCAAAGAGTTGCTATTTTAAGGTCAGCTCTGATTTAAATATTCCTGGTACTGAATAAGCAGGGGAACTTGGGAAAGCCTGAGTCACCCTCACACCCTCAACTGGCTTCATAAACGAAGACACATTCTGACTTGGCCATTTTATAAGCCTGTGAAAGTGAGATCTATTTGAGGAAGAAGTGATTTGGTTTGACCTTTAAGCAGTGGAAAAGAAAACACTTGCCACTTCCGGAGGACTTCCTCAGAGGAAGCTCTGCCTCAGACAGTAGAACCCCACTGGCATTTCCCAGTCTCCTGAAATGTCAGAAATATTGGCTACAACATTTGTATTCATGAGGACCACGTGTTTGAGTGTTATTGGTGGACAGCTGTGTTAATGCCTGTCAGTCCAAGTTTTTACTAAGTTTTTTTCTTAACTCAGGTGATCCAAGGTAAGCAGACAGTATTATGTATTGTAAGGAGGTTCCCAGAAGCTCCCTTCTCCCAGGCCACAAGATGTAGGCAGAGAAAATTAAGAGCCAAGTTTTCCTGAATTCTAATCCAGTCCTCCAACAATGGCATGGTCTTATTCCTGTATTCCAGTGTCAGACATCCCATGGCATGGCCACTTAATTTTCAGACCAAAATAAGATTTGCTGATTTTTGTGCCTGTCAGGGAATTAGGCAGCATCAAGAAACTCTTGCTCTAGTGCTACCTGAGATGAAAGATTCTTAAATACACACAAAATGACCAGGATTTGCCATTGCACACTTTGAAAGTATTCTTCTTCTTCTTTTTTGTTTGTTTGTTTGTTTGTTTGAGTTGGGGCCTCACTCTGTCCCCCAGGCTGGAGTACAGCAGCATGATTGTGTCTCACTGCACCCTTGACCTCCTGGGCTCAGGCAATCCTTCCACCTCAGCCTCTAGAGTAACTGGAACTACAGGTGTGTGCCACCATGCCCAGCTAATTTTTAAAATTTTTTTGTAGAGATGATGTCTTCCTATGTTGTCCAGGCTAGTGTCAAACTCCTGGGCTTAAGCAATCCACTCACCTCAGTCTCCCAAAGTGCTGGGATTACAGGCATGAGCCACTGTGTCCAGCAGTTTTCTTCTTTATATTACTGGAAGTTGTCAGTGGAAATAAAGTATGAAATGGTAACTCTCTTCAGAAGCCTGTAGACTTGCAAACACAACCCTGAGAGGAGAGAGTGTTGCTATCCATCCCAGAATACTTGAAAGGTACTTGATAAGGTAGAAGGTAATCTTCAAAAAGCTTAGTAAGTCTTGGCAAGTGAAGCCTGTTTTGTAAACCAGGGCTTTCTGGCCTCTGGGAAAAGAGTACTCAAAAATGATGGTGGATAGGTAGCTATAGGCCACATCTACAGATGTCCAGTGTGAGGTTTCTGCAATGAGCTCTTTGACTGAAATGAATAGAATGATCAAGGGAGTAAAAGCCTTCTGCATCCAAAATCAACTCTTTAGAACGATGAATCCCACCTTAAGGATGTGGTATAAAGGGTTAGGAAGAAGAGTTCACACTCAGAATAACACCCCACTTGTTCCAAACTGTTACTGTTCCCTCAACTTCTACCACCAGTCATTCCCCACTCTCCCTTTCCTTGGGATCTATAGAAGAAAAAGAGGTCCTACCACCAGGGTGTGAATTAATTGATCAAATGGATTCCCTAATTGATTTCTAGGCCATTGATTGAAAACGGAGAAGGTTAGGAGTCCCAAATAAAACTGAAAACTACTTCCTTTACAGTACAGTTTTGCTTTCCTATTATATGGCCTAATGAAACAGTATCTTAAAAGTGAGAATGCCTTACATTACACTACTTTTTGGTCATCATTTTATTGGATATTTACTATGTGTCAGATTTTGTGCTAAGCATTTTATAAGTACTATTTTTACAAAAGATCCCAACAGATGAGTAGTATGACTATTTTACAGATGAGGAAACGAAGGGTGCTTGAGGCTAAGTGACTTAACCAGTGCCACTGTGACTGAAAACTAGATTTCTTTAATTCTGATAGCTTATTCTGCCTAGACTTTTGTTACATCTTTAACCAATTGTCTTAGTCAACTAAAACTGCTATACGAGAATACCACAGACTGGATGGCTTAAACAGCAAACATCTATTTTCTCACACTTCTAAAGGTTAGACGTTTGAGATCAGGGTGCCAGCGTGCCTGGGTTCTGGTGAGAGCTCTCTTACTGGTTGCAGAAGGCTGCCTTCCTTTATATCCTTACATGGTTGAGAGAGAGATCATCAATCTCATGTCTCTTCTTATAAGGGCACTAATCCCATTCACTAGGGCTCTATTCTCATCACCTTCAAAAGGTCCCTCTTCCAAATACCATCACATTGAGGATTAGGGTTTCAACAAATGAACTGGGTAGGGGGACACAAACTTTCAGTTCATAGCACCAGTCATAATGATGCTTTCCTCCATATTTAAAGATAAAACTGCAACTCCTCCTCAAATAACTTTTAGGTGGTTTTCCACTGATGCTTATGGATTTGCATGTATCTATTATCACTGTTCAAATCAGTCTCTTTTGGGGCCAAATTTGCCCCCCTTCACTTGTAAATATCTTTTGCTTCAATCAAACTAATCTATTTCACGTTCCCACAATACCTCCATGTTTTCCAATGTGTGTTCTTTTGCAAAAGTAGAAAGATAGGGATAGTGGGTAGAAAGAGCTATATGGTGTCTATCTTTTATTCAGTGTAGGGACAGGCAGAAGCTGAAGACACTGTTTTAATGAAGGCTGTGCCAGACATGAGAAACAGTGTCATATCCATGTGTATGACTCTGAAGGGCAAAAGGCCATTCTTCCCAATTCTCTGTAGAATCAATAAGGGTTCAATCCCGGGGGTCAGAAGGGACCATGTTGCCATCACAGCCTCCACTGTGTCAGCTTTGAGGACACTGGGGATAAGCCCCTGGGAAGGTACACTATATTCACAGAGGAGGTAGTGGCTCTGCAGAATGAGCATGAATGAGGTGTTCCCCTGTCAAAACATTTCATAAGGACCAGAATGAAAGAATAGGACAGCATGCAAGCACATGTGAAACACTCTGTAAGGTCCTGGAAGTAACCGGAGCAACTTGGGAGAGGGACAGTTCTAGTGCTGAGGCCCAATATTATTCATGGTTATCAAAGAATCTGAGTTTTCTTCATTCTGTGACCTCACCCTCATTCATACAACCAACTAGTGAGAATTGGGTAAGATTGAATTATAGTTCATTCATTTGGGAGATGTATCATATACCTAATATGTGCCAGACACTGAAAAGCTTTGAGAATCCAAAGACAAGATCCAGTCTCTGCCCTCTGAGGACTTACATCATGATAACAAGTCTACCTCTTATGGTATATTTCACAACCTGCACTACTGCACATGGTAGCCCTGCTTGTACAAATACTCTTTTCCTGAAATATGTTCTCCTGCAATTCTGCTTTCCAGATTTTTTCGGATGCGTCTCTGATCTGAACTCCTCTCTCTACACTGGCCTGAACACAACCTCCAAGGCATTCCTCTTTCCTCAGATCTCCTTTGGCATTTTCTGTCTGTAGTAGTAGTAACCTAAAAAATAAACAAGGCCTATGTGGGCCCTTTCTTGTTTAGTGCTATCTTTTACTATTAGTTCAGTCTGGTGTTCATATGTAACTTTTTGCCACCCTGAATCTTATCTCCCTGCATTGTTTTCAGTGGTAAGGGTAGGAACTATGTCCTATCCATCTTTGTGCCTCCCCACAGGGCTTTGCACATAACTGAAATTCAATAAGACAAAAGAAGAAAGTGCTATTTAATATGAGATCTTTTAGAGAGTGAAAGATGCCAGTTGAAATGGAGTGTTTGTGACAAAAATCTTCAGTCAATACGTTTTTCAAATTCTTTCAGTTGTTGACTCTCAAATATTTATGCTAATGACAACCAGGAAAAGCACAGATCTTGGAAGTGTACCAAACCCAAGACTAATTCTGGCCAACTAATTCTTTTCACCAAACCTTCTACAAGAGTATCTTACAAGAAGAGTCTCGGACACCACTGACCTCTTGCAACTCTCCCTTGAGAGAGTCAGGCTCATTCTTTCTCAGGTTTGAACCATTTGTGGGAGGTTCAACTGTGGTGATCTGAGGGTACAAGCAAGAGGGAGGAAGATGGAGAAGGAAAGAGAAAAGCGAAGGATCTGAAAATGGAAGGAAAACATATAATCAATTGTTGACCTAGAGTTTGGATTTAGAACCTTTAGATCAGCTAAGATCATTTCCAATTAACTACTTAAATGATGTTATTCTAATAAAAGCAGTTTCTTTTTCCACAAAAGGAAAGAAGGGAAGGAGGGAGGGAAGGAGAGGAGGGAGGGAGGAAGAAGGAAGGAAGGAAGGAAGGAAGGAAGGAAAAGAGAGGAAGGAAGGAAGGAAGGAAGGAAGGAAGGAGGGAGAGGGAGAGAGAGAAGCAAAAGGGTAGGGGGGAAAGGAACTCTCCAAACAGACCACTATTTGTCTTTTTAGTATTTTATTGAAATTCAGTATACTTTAATTGACACAAGAGTCTGGAATGCTCTGAAACTCTAACTAAGGGGATGGCCTCCCTGGGTAATTTAAACTTCCTTTCTCATTCATAACCCCAACCACAAGGTTGAACTGGCACCCGTTCTTTTTGAATTTCATGAGTAAAAAATGCACTGAAAACCATTACTCTAGCCAGAATGAGTGATACTTCCTCCAGATCTACTTACTGACAAATAGTACATCCTAAACCAGGTAGCTGACTAAGTCCTTAGTCACAGAAACAGAAGTTTTTCATGTGAAGTCAGTCTTTTCCCCTCCGAGTTGGTCAGTCTGCCCCATCTGCTCTGGGACACTGAAGCCCCATGAGTAAATTAGAAACTCAACTTCAAGAGAACTACTCAGAGAAAAACCCCAGCATTCTGTACACTCTGATTGTAGTGCCACACAAGGACATTTAGGAAAGAAAATGCAAATAGTTTGACATAGACAAAGAATTAGCAGCGTCTGTGGTCTGATACTAGGGAGTTTGGGAAGGCCCTGATGTCACTCTCCCCCACCCCTGCACCTCACAGGGGTGTGGTCTTCTAGGGTAAAGTTTTAATCCTTCCTCAAAGGTCAAGTGATTAAGGCCCCTACAATGTTGTTACTCACATCTTCATGTGAATGCATAACCTGAAAGAAGGTCTAGAATAAAAAAGAGAATTGAGAGAGAGAGAGAGAGAGAAAGAGAGAGAGGAGCAATGTGGATGAGGGGCTACAATTCAGACCCCAACTCAGAAACCTTGAAGAGTTTGGTGCCCTCCAGAAAGTGATTTCATTTCTCTAGGTGGTATTTTCACATGGCAGTTGATCTAACTATATGATCTTTGCATCCTTTTCTCCCCTTCCTCCCTCTCTTTCATTTTCCTTCTTTTTTTCCCCTACAAGTATTTCTTGAACCCCTACAACTATTGAGCTCCCAAATCTAAGCTTTGTTCTAGGCATAGTGAATATAACTGTAAACAAAACAAATTAAATCTCCATCCCATGTAGCTTACATTCTAGTGGGGGAAACATAAGAAGCAAAAAACAAACAGATAGAAAAAAAAAAACAGTACAGATAGTTCTCGCTTTGCATTGTTCTGATATTCATGAATTTTGGTTACCGTGGTTTAGTTAGCACCGGGCCCCCAACAGCACAGTTCCAGTTTTAGTCACTACCAGTTAATTGTAACTGCAGGAAGTACAAATTTCACTACTAGCTTTCCAGTCCACCAATTGCTATGTCAATGACAAGTGTACATCATGATCAATGACCAATCACATTACTTCTTTCAAAGTCATTCAGTGATTGGTCACTGAGCATCTGTTATTCAATTCACACAAGGGCAGCAAATTCTATAGCTGTGCTACCTCCTTGTCTCCTGAGAGAAATACTGTAGGCAAAATAATTTGACTTTTAGAGCTCTACTATTGTTGGATCACCCTGATTGTTTTGAATGGAAATGTGAAAATTTGCTTTTTACCCCCAAACACAACTCTATTAACCCATCCAGTGGACTGTGGAGTTATTTCAACTTTTAAATCCTATTAGATGGACTTTCAGACATGCTATTAATGCTATAACTGGAGATCATGCCACTTCTTTAGCTGAGTTTTTAAAGAAGTGTGACATAAAGCATGTTATTGAACACATTTAAGTATTATAGCAGGAAGTAATAGCAAGTCATATTCCTGCAATATGGCAGAAACTTTTACCATAAATTTATAGGTTTCTAGTCAAAGGTAAGTAGAGTTGTAGAACAAATAGTTGATCATGGGAATGTGGACCCAGTGCCACTGTTTGAGAGGCTCATGATATGCAGCCAGAGGAACGTAACAAAAAGGCAAACTTATGGACACAAATGAAGAAAATGATTATTATGAGAAATGTGAATATGCCTCAGAGGAAGGGACACTGGTGACAAACTTCCCATTAAAAGAGCTCTCAGTATGATGACCACTACGTACCTAACCTTGAATTGTACCCCACATGTTTAAAATAAAAAAAATTAAAAAAATAAAAGAGCTCTCAGAGGTATTTCATGACATTGAAAATGCACAGGACAACATGTTGAAAGCTGATTCAAGCATACTTAGAAAGGAGGATGACTATTCACCAAGGAATATAAAAATTTTTCTCTGCATTATAAGCTTCATGAAGAGAAGAAAGAGAAAAGCACTGCTCGAATTACTCTTACACATATGTTTAGTTATGGCAAACCATATACAATATAAAATTTACCATTTTAACCATTTGTAAGTGTACCATTCAGTGGCATTATATATATTCATAATGTTGTGCGACCATCACAACTGTCTATCTCCAGAACTTTTTCTTTTTCCCAAACAAGAACTCTGTACTCCTTAAACACTAACTTTCCTTTCCTCCTTCCTCTCAGCCCCTGATAGTCTCCATTCTACTTTCTATATCTACGAATTTGACTGTTCTCATATGAGTATAATCATATGAGTGGAATCATACAATATTTGTCCTTTTGTATCTGGCTTATTTCACTTAGCATAATGTCTTTAAGGTTCATTCATGTATAAGAATTTCATTTTTTTTCAATTTTAAAGATGTGGAGTACAATTCAGGGAGAATTCCTTTTTTAAGGCTAAAAAATAATCATATGTATATATCCTATTTTGTTTTTCCATTGGGTTATTTCCACCTTTTGTCTATTATAAATAATGCTGCCATGAATATTGATGTGCACATATCTGTTCCAGTCCCAGTTTTTAACTTTTCTGGGTAAATACCTAGAAGTGGAATTGTTGGATCACATGATAATTCTATTTAAATTTCGGAAAACCTGCCATACTGTTTTGCACAGTGGCTTCACCATTTTACATTCCACCAGCAATGTACAAGCGTTCCAATTTCTCTATATCCTTGCCAACGCTTGCTATTCTTTTTTTCTATGATAGACATTCTGGTTGATTTAAGGTGGTATTTCATTGTAGGTTTGATTTGCATTTCCCTAAATGACTAGAGATGTTGAGCATCTTTTCACGTGTTTACTGGCCATTTGTATATCTTTTTTTGAGAAATGTCCATTAAATTGATATGTTTTCTACAAAGAAAGCATATTAATTCCCAATATTTCTAATGCTTTAAATTATAGTGTAGTAAATAAATGTTCATTTTACATCCCCCCCCATTTTCCTATACATTTATGACCAACAGTAAGAGAGTTTTTAATGTTTTGACAAAAAATGTTAACGACCATTCATGGAGCAATTATCGTTTTCCCCACTGATTATTAAGAATGTCTTGTATCATTTCAGCTTGTATGACCATTTTTGTGGGCCCCCACTTCCATGTGAAGTGAGGCCATCCTATAGTGTCAGATGAGTGATAAAGGATATGAAAATAAAGCAGGAGAAAAGGATGGAGAGTGGTGGACTGTGATGGTAGAATGGGCTATTTACATGGGCAACCAGGGAATGCTGCTCTGGAAAGGTGAGATTTGAGCAGAGGCCTAAATAGGGTGAGGAAGCCGGCCATATCCTTGCCTACTGGAAGAACTTTCCTGGCTTGAAGAGTAGCAAGGGCAAAGGCCCTCAGATGGGAGCCTGCTTGTTCTGTAGCAAAAATGCCAGTGTGGCTAGAACACAGTGAGGGAAGGAAAGGTAGACAGGGGCAAGATCAGGTAGAGCCTTGTTGGCCATGGTATGGGCTTTGGATTTTATTCTAACATGATGGGAACCCATTGAAGAGCTGAGGGTGACATTTTGTTAGTGGAAAGGGCATCTGATTGGTTAGGGGTCAATTCCTCTAAGAAGAGAAAAGAAGAGGGTGAGAATAGTAAAGATTAACTTCATTTACTTCATAATTTGTGTAATGGTCAGTCTTGGCTTCAAAATGAGCAGAGGATAAAAGACTTCTGGAGACTAGGACCTACTCATAGTTTTATTGAGCATCCCTGTGTACCAACAAAGCTTCTCAATTTCTTTATTCTCACTATGAGCCTATTGGTATTTTCCTAAGGAGCATTTGGGCAGAGACACTTCTCACTCAGGACATGGAAGAACGAGGGTCCTAGTTAATGGAGTCACCAGGAGACATGAGAGCTCCCAAATTACCAGAGAGGCAAAGGCCGAATTTTCTCAGACAGCAAGCCAGGTTTATAAACTCACAAGCCTACAGGTCAGGCAGGAAAATCAGTGAAGATGGCCCAGCAGCTTCTGTCAGCTATCACCAGAAGGGAATGTGGTCCTTGGGGGTCAGATCTTCAAGAGAACTGGGAAATCCAGATTACAATCCTGGTTTTTGAGTAGTGGCAAGTAATTTAAAATGTTTTAATATGTCATTGCAGGATTGCAGCCTTTACATTGCTATTTTTGATCTTAAATGGCCATGCCCCCAAAACACCCCCCAACATTCCCTAAGAATATTTGTGCAGAAAATCAGCACTAATATCTTTCTCTCACCATGTGTCTTCCAGAAGGGAATCACACTTCATTGAGAATCTGAGTGGCTTGGAACCTCTTAGTGACCTTTCAATTCCAGGTTTAATGTACCTTGACCACTTAAAAAGCCTTTTAAATTTAGTGAAAACTTCTGGATTGGGCAGATGTTAACATCTAAGTATCCATCATTTTCTTAACATACCACAGACCCTTAAAGGATACAGTATCTTCATTAAACAACTTGATACAGAAAGCAAGAAACATCACCAATATCACTGATTTACAAGGCAGGAATTCACTAAAAAAGTTATGCTTGCTACATTCCAATGTGGATAATCAAGAAGAGAAAAGCAAATACAGAGACTGTTTTGATTAAAAGTCAAGTAAAATTTCTTCTTAAAAAAATGAGCTTTCTTAAAAAAACCTATTGAAATATTTGTAATACTTAGAAATTATGTGTATGCAGATTTTTTGCACTCCTACAAAAGCTTTATATTAACACCAACCTTGTGGTTTCTCTTTCCTTTTTCTCATTTGTTTCAAAGAAAAGAGAAGTTTAAATGGGATTTTGTAATTTGATTTTGTAAGTTATAACAGGGGATAATTATATCAGTCATTCAAGGTCAATCTTTTAAAAAATTTGATGGCAATTTAGTCAGTTATTTAACTAGGAAGTAATAAAGTTTTGTCTTAAAGAAAAGTTCCTGTGATTGTTACTCTTCTAAACTCAAAAAAGTTGAAGAAGAACTTTTTTACAGGACATTAAACTGCAGTGTCTGCTGCCAAGTGTTAAGTTGGAAAGAAATCCACAGTGTGTATTTCACCCAGAATATTCATGTGATGTAGATAATTATTTTAAAATTTTTCAGTTATCTCATCTAAGAATATCAAATCTTATCTTTGTTGGTTTCTGGAGCAACTATAACTGCTGTCCTGGAGAACTGAGCACTAGACCTCTTGGTCTACCCCTGTGAGAGTGGCTGGGCTGCTCAGCTTCTGAGGCTGGACACAATGCTTTATTTCTATCAGCTTGAGCTACACCAACACTGGCAAAATAAAAAACCAAAAGCCATCTGGATGTAAAAGTATTTGAGTTCTGTATTAGAGAAATATGTCATGTGTCATTCCTTTTATGGGACACAGAGAAAAGTGGCCATTTTGTGCCATACCCTTCACAGAACAGATATGGGGATGACACATGTCATACCTCTCTAAAGCAGAACTCAAATACTTTTGCATCCAGATGGTTTTTGGTTTTTGATTTTGCCATGTCTTCCCTTTGCAGAACAGTGTCCTGTGGGGTAGTAAGTGACAAATACCTGATGATACAGAATAAATAAAAATAATAGGGGTGAAGGTGTGGGGGAGAATAACTCTTTACAATGCCTGGATGAATCAGTGGACAGAAATCAACACACAAATTTAAGGAACCAAGTTGTGAGACACAAAGTGCAGATTTTCCTTAGAACTTTTGTGATGAGACTTTATGATGGAGAGTTCACACCAGCATGAATTGTCAAAGCTCGGGCCAAGTGTATGAGTTTCTTATTGCTGCTGTAACAAATTACCACAAACTTAGTGGCCCCAAACAATACAAATTTATTATCTTGAAGTTTTGGAGTTCAGAAGTTCAAAATCAGTCTAACTAGACTGAAGTCAAAGTGTCAGCAGGGATGGCTCCTTCTGAAGTTTCTGGGGGTGAGAATCCATTCCCTTGCCTTTCCTGACTTTTAGAAGCTGTCTGCATTCCCTGGCCTATGGTCCCTTCCTCCATCTTCAAAGCCAGCAATGGTTGGTTGAGTCCTCACATCACATCACTCTGACACTAACTCTCCTGCTTCCCTCTTGCAAGGACTCTTATGATTACATTGGACTCACCTCAATAATCCATGCTAATCTCCCACATCTCAAAATCCTTAACTTAATCACATCTGCAAGGCCCCTTTGCCATGTAAGATAACATATTCATAGGTTCCAGGGATTAGGGCATGTTCATCTTTGAGAGCCATTATTCTGCCTTTGATACTAATCACACTGCAAATTACAGTGAAATCTAAGGATGACAGTCCAGCCAGTTAACATTATAATTTCCTTTAAAGTATCAAGGTTACAGCACTTCCTGGGGGGTCCTGAGTTACCTTTGCCTACTGTTATATCATTCCAATATAGAGTCAGTCTTGTTTTATAGATGAGAAAACAGAGGACTAAAGTGCTAAACGATTATCTCCAACACCCTTGATCAATGTGATTAAGGCAAGAGTAAGTCTGGAACACGGAGTTCCTGATACTCTGTCCAGCATGTTTCTGGCCTTTCTCCAGTGCCTCCAGGAACTGTTCCCTAAAGAGATGTCAGAGTGAGTTAAACACCATACTGGGTGGTGTATGGGGGTCGGGGGTAGATGAGGGAAGGGGAATGACATTAAGTAGTAGAGAAGGCCAGGCTCCGTGGCTCAGCCTGTAATCCCAGCACTTTGGGAGGCCGAGGCAAGTGGATTGCCTGAGCTCGCGGGTTCGAGACCAGCCCGGGCAACTTGGCAAGATCTCGTCTTTACAATAAATCAAAAATTAGCTGGACATGGTAGTGCATGGTAGTGCATGCCTGTCGTTCTGGCTTCTTGGAAGGCTGAGGCGGAAGGATCGCCAGAGCCCAGCAGGTCAAGGCTGTGGTGGCCGTGAGCATGTCACTGCACTCCAGCCTGGGCAACAGAGTGAGACGCCAACTCAAAAAAAAAAAGTATACAAAGCAGTCACACACAGCTGGTGTACTCCCAGGCTCTGTTTTCCACTCTTAAATAGACTTTTAAAGAAGAACCTTTCCATAGGGCCTTCTAGATTTTAAGTTGGATGATGATACTGGGCATGCTTCATTTTGTGTGTACCCAATAAGGTATTTGAGGCCACCTGTTTTCTTGGTATAACAAAGGAGTAAAACGTTTGAGAACTAGAACCAGTTTGGGGGTCACACCCTGTGGGTTCACGCCCCAGCTCTTGTACCTACCATTGCTGTGTGACCACTGGAATTAGCAACAACCTCATGAGGTAGATGTGAGGAGCAAAGAAGCAAATCCCTAGAAAGTGGTTAGCACTGTGCAAAGATGCAATAGATGCTAGCTGCCATTCTTATTTTATTATTATATCCGTTGGCCCTGCATGAGCTAGTCCCTGCCCACCTCTTGGGCCTCATCTCTTATCAGTCTCTTCTCTCATCCACTGTGCTCCAGTCACACTGGTTCTTTCTGATCCTCAAGCAGGCCATGAGGGCCTTTATATATGCTGTTCTGTCAGCTCAGAACTCTTCCTCCCAATATCTACAAAGCTAACCTATATCTCATTATTCAGGTCCTAGCTCAAATATTGCCTCTTGGAAAATTCTTCTCTGACCGCCCCAGCTAGGGTAGCTCCGCCTGCCCTCCTCAGTCACAACCTATACTACCTTTTTAAAAATCCTCTTAGTGGTTCGTCATTATTAAGCTCTGAAAGTGAGCTCGCTTCCTCCCTCTTCCCTCTCTCTTTCCCTCTTTCTAGTCTTTAATCTCCTTTAGTCCAGTAGAGTTATCATGTTCCTTGCTATATCTCCAGTGCCTAGAATAGTGCCTGGGACATGACAGGAGCTCAATGTTTGCCAGCCAGCAGAGCAACTGATATAAACTACCACCAGAATACAGATCTTAGTTTAATGCATGCATTTGAAATTTTTGTTTTCGGACTGGGCTCGGTGGCTCAGCCTGTAATCCCAGCACTTTGGGAGGCCGAGGCGAGTGGATCGCCTGAGCCCAGGGGTTCGAGACCAGCCCGGGCAACTTGGCAAGACCTCGTCTCTACAATAAATTTTAAAAAAATTAACCGGTCGTGGTAGTACTGTAGTACTGGCTACTTGGAAGACTGAGGCGGAAGGATTGCCGGAATCCAGCAGGTCAACGCTGGGGTGGCCATGAGCATGTCACTGTACTCCAGCCTGGGCAACGGAGTGAGACTCCAACTCAAAAAAAAAAAAAGAAATTTTTGTTGTCTATAAGCATTGGCCTCCTGGGACCCGTTCTTCATTTCCTTCATTAATAACACTGATCTCTTCACTTCTCCCTCACTCTTCCTCCTCTTCAACCTGTTCCTTCAGGCCCATTAGGTGGGCTCCTCCTTCCTTCCAAGTACTTAAACAAATTTTAAAAACAGAGTACTCTCAAAGTACAAAAAGTCTACAAGAGTCAAAGAATGAATCACTATTGGCAAAACTTCAAAGGCCATTGTTAGTTGATAGGAAACCATTATGGGTCCCTATACCTCCGTAATCAAAAGCACAATTGCACAATGCTAGTCGGCTTAAGAAAATCCAACTCTGTTCTATCTCCAGTGCTGAGTACAGTGATTTGAACATATATATGTCAAGCACACAAAAATGCATGTAACAGGAATTAGGCTTCTCCAACATACTCATAAAATCGTATGAAAGAAACGCAAATCAATAATGATCAAGGGAGAGTATAAAAATCCTGCCATTAGGTTCTGACACACCTCCTCACCTCTCTCAGACTCGGACCAGGGGCGAGCTGATCTGCTAGTGGACAGGAGTTCAGATGGGGTAGTGTGGAAAAGTACCCTGTTTCTATGCCCTATATCCTATGACTTGGGCCTGGCAGAGCCATTGGGGTTCCCAGCTCACAATCAAGAGCTGTCAATAGGAACAGGCAAAATACATCTTAGTGTCTCCTTTGAAAAAAGGAGAAATCCCATGGAGATAGACAAAATCTCAGGTCACAGAATTCCACATTGGAAAGATCTTTGAGAGTCATCTGATCCATTCTTTCATTTTCAATTAAATTACTAGCCCATAATAACCCAGTAGTAGAGCTGGGAATGGAACTCAGCACTAATGCCCATAGCCTTGTTGTGAAGAAAGTAAAAGAGATGGAGTATGTAAGGCAATTTTCTCCTTCTCAATTATCATGTCTGAAGGCTCTCTGAGAGAACAAATGTAAGACTATGTACATAGATATGCAGGTCAACTTTTAATTTTATACACATTATATATATATATATATATATATATATATATATAAAGAATTCATCAAAATTTTAAACTTATTATAGCTGGAAAAATAGAAAAATATCCTTAAGCTTCTGATCTCAAAATTCTTATCTTCAAAATAAATCCTTATTCACCATGTAAATCTTTATATGGAGTTAATATTCTGGGTGTTTTGTTTTACTTTATTATAGTAGTATTTTTAATGAGTGCTAGGTTATACATTATAAGATACAGACTGGCACGCCTTTATACTTGAAGCTGCTATGGTACAATCTAGAGACAAGTTCAGTACCACAAAACATTGTTGGCAATTGCATCCCTTGCTCTCCTTATTCCTTCTTTTTCTCCCCTCAGTTTCCCATCCTGGCTCTTTCCTCAAAGATCTATACAGAGACACAGAAGATGCAGCATCCCTAGGAAATGAATCAGTGCTGCTCAGCACTGATTATTTGCTACCTACAAAATCCAAGCTCTTTAAGACCACCCTGACTAATAAAACACTAGCTTTGCAAAGTTACCACATATTTCTTTCCTTGGAAAATTGAACATTTTAAAAACTGCTTTGGAGCATAAATGGTTAAAATGTCAGCTCCCTCTCGTTTTTACAATTCTTAAACATTGTTTATTTATTTTCCAGTGTGCTGCTCTGCTTGGTATTAATTTTCAGAGTTTTCAGTGTGTCATTCTTTGACATGTGTGTGTGTGTGTGTGTGTGTGTGTGTTTCTCCCTTCAAAAAAACAAAAAATGGGTTTCCTTGCCCACCATGGAAAAAATGTAACATACGACCGATCCCTTCCTGAGAGCATGGAGGACCAAAAGCAGACAGCTAAGATCAGGGTGGTGAGGAAGTTTTGTCATTTCCATAAGGAAGCATGAGTCATAGTGTGAAACATTTTGAGAGGCCTGAATCAGAGCTGTCGAGGAAGTCAGTTCTTGGACAATTTAGCTTAGAATCACAATGTAATTTAATTTAATGTCTTCCTTCAGAATCGTGACTTTCTCCAATATGGCTGCAGACGTAGATGTTCCAATTGTTTTTCTTTAGGAATAGAGAGTAATTTAACAGTTGAAGAAGTCCTCTAATCCACTTTTGAGGCAACCAGGCTTGGAGACTATAATTAATATATATCTTTCAGAAAGAAGAAAAGAGAGTGGGTAAGAAAGGGAGGGAGGACACTGCTCTGAATTCTATTAATAGATGAAGAATAATCAAGCTAAATTATGTTGTTAGGAAAATTAAATTATTATAGACAGTTAAGCATTTTAATAAACATGCATTACGTCTTTGAGGAAAATCTTTCTACACACTCAAATTTCTCGTTGCTGCAAGATTTGGTCCGTATTTGCAAAAGCTCAATACCAGAAAGGCTCCAGAGTACTAAAGGGCGCTCCACATAATCTTTCAGGAAAATATGGTCACGAGTGGGGTTCAAGGGATGAGAAAAAATCCTGGCTTGGGAGGCTGGGGGAAGGGTGACATTGGGTTGGGGGAACAAGTAGGAGAAGAATTGCAGGGATAGCAAGATTGGTTGAGACCTATTATTAAGAGAATGGGGAAAATCAATTAGAAATAATATCAAATTAGAGGTATAGAGCATAGACAAATTTTGGTATGCTATGGTTTCAGGGGCCTAATGATTCAGAAGACCCTCATGTCCCTTTGCCACCATTGTTATGTTATTTGAGCACTTCCTTACTTTCTGGCACGACAAGATACTCCAGGCTCTTCTTGTATATTTCCTGCCCCAGCTGTAGAATCACACATGTCTGTAAAGAAGTCCCAGTTCAACTAGAAACCAAAATCTGGGAGCTGGGTGTGCTTGTTGCCATTGGGATATCTTTGCTTTTAGAACCTCCCAGAGGACAGAACTAGGAAATATATGTGTATATACAAACTCATATATGCACTCGTCCCTCTATTTCCGCATCTATCCATCTGTATCCATATCAAGCTAAATCTGGATTTACATTGATGTCTCTCGGATCCATTACCACATGGGTCCTTCCTTTCTAGTCTTCTCCCTTTGTTTATCTAGAACCACCCTCACCAACAGTGAGAAGACTGACTCTCACCGCCCATTAATTTTTTTTCTTTTTTTTTTATATTCAATATTTTTTTATTGTGATATTGTGGAGTACAGTTAAGGGTTAGGTACACAAATATGTCTCGTTCAGGCACCCTTGTTGATAAGAAGTGTCCCCCCATCCCCAATTTATTTTCTTATCCCAGCATACATGTACACATGTCATAATTGTTAACCTGTACCCTCATGAAAAGCAATTTTACCAACTA